>JANIVZ010000089.1:0-35852 GCA_030578175.1 Dujonia santamariae | reverse complement strand
TGGGTTGGTTACGGTCAACCACTTACTAGAAGAGAAGATGGTGAAGAAGAACTCAAGAAGAGATGGTCTTGGGGTTGGGTTGGTTACGGTCAACCACTTACCAGAAGAGCTGAAAGTGATGACGAAGTTTCTCAAGACGGATGGAACTTATTCACTTACTTACAACCACTTGTTTAAGTAAAGCTTTTCAAAAAAAAAAAGATTAATTATCCTTTCTTATATTGTTCTAGCAATTTTTATCCATTTATGATTTTCTATATTTTTAACATTGTTTCTTATTTATCAATTCTGTAAGATATTTAGTTCTCTCTAAATCAGACACGTAGTAGTAATAAATTCTATGAACAATCCCATCTACTCTCTAATCTCCTCACATATTTCATTAATAATAATAATACTCATTATTTTAATCTATAAAAATATGAAATAATCTAAATGAACATTTGAAAATTGAAAAAAAAAAAGGCTATAAAAAAATGTATGACTTAATGAGGTGCAAAGTAGACCGAAAGTGAAAAAGGGATGAAGATGCAAATGGTTAAAGTCCGCTTTTTCTCATTCTGATGGTAGGTCCTAATTGCTATTTTGGTAAATATTTGGTATGTTTTTTTTTTGCTTGTTTGTACTTTTTCCGTTTTCTTAATATAACTCTTGTTTTTTTATTTTTATATTTCATTTTATGAGTAGGGGAGTTATAATGGTTTCATGATTTCATCATATAACATGACCTTTAAAGTTTCAACAGTTAATTCATTCTTTTTCTTATCAAAATCAAAGAAATCATCTGGAATCTTTTCTGCAATAGGTTCATCTTCAGGATCATGGTACAACTTCAAATATGGATGGTTAAGTGCATCTTCAACTGAAATTCTCTTTACTGGATTAAAGGTTAAAAGCTTTTCTAATAAATCCAAAGCCATTGGATTTGCATCAGGGAAGAATTCAGAAAATGGAATTTTCTTTCTAAATGGCAAGGCTCTAATGTATTCTCTTGCTCTTTTCAGTCTTATATCGTAGTAATCTTCCATATTTGGAGTGCCTAAGCATTCCATTATAAGCCATAACTGATTGTGGTAATCTCTTCCAGGGAATATTGGTTTCCCTGAAAGCATTTCAGCTAAAATACAACCAACAGACCAAACATCAATGGCAGTAGTGTATTCCGAAAATGTTAACATAATTTCTGGAGCTCTGTACCATCTTGTAGCGACATATTCAGTCATAAATCCAAAATTATCTTCCAGCGAAGCAACTGATCTTGCTAAACCAAAATCACAAATTTTTAAATCACAATTACTATTTAACAATAAGTTAGATGGTTTTAAATCACGATGTAAAACGTTAGCCAGATGCATGTTCTTTAAAGCTCTCAAAGTTTGGTAGGTGAAATACTGAATGTGGTCATCAGATAATTTCTGAGTTCTAATAACTCTATGTAAATCAGTTTCCATTAATTCTTGAATAAAGTAAATTTCAGTAAAATTTTCAAAACTTGGTGGCCTTTGAATGGCCAAGATTGAAATTATATTTTCGTGATTGAAATGCTTTAAAAGCTTTAGCTCTCTCAAGGTTCTTAAGCAAAGCATTGATCTTTCAAATGGTTCAATTTTTTTAATGGCAACTTTTTGGTTTGATGGTTTATGAATAGCCAGGCAAACTACTCCATATGCTCCTTCTCCTACTATTTCAAGGATCTGGTAGTGATCACTGACGTTGAACGATATTTGTCTTGGTTCTGCCGTCATTATGCTATTATTATGAGTATCGGAATGACTATGAATATGAATATGAATATGAATATGAATATATTAAGGAGTTGCTGGAATCAACGATATGTGTATTATATTTCGTCCAGTTTGTTTCGGTTGGTTGGATCACGCCTATTTAACAGAACAAATTAATAAAAAATCAAACTAAAGAAAAAAGTGAATCTCTCTTTCAATTATAAGAGTCGCCCTTTATTTATAAAAAGTAAACCTACGTCTCTATGTTTTCGGTGGATGGATGGATGGAAGTGGAAGTATATGAACGAACAACAATGCAAGCGGAAATATAAACTTGAACTAAAAGCAAAGGGGAAAAAAAAAATAATATCTATGCAGTGTCCTGAATGATATGCGAGTTATGTATGGAGCGAATGAAAAAATAATTATCCGATGTGGGTGCAACTGTTTTCAATTGCTCTTAGCGAGGGAAGAAACCCACATAACAACAAACTTCAGCATTCTAAATACACCAAAGTATAACATAAGCTGCTCGGTGTAAACTCCCCACCTAGTTAGCTAGCTAGCTAATAATCAATCTTCTATTCCCTAAGCGTCTCTTGTCTTCTTGATTTCCCCTCGTCATTTGCTGTTTCAGATGCCTTGTCTTTTCCTATATATAGGCGTTCTTGCACTACCTTCACGTCATTTTCGTTCACTGGTTCCCGATTCAATTTTACCAAATTAATCTCATTTTTCAACTCTTACAAATCATCGTATTGTTTCCTGGTTTCAAGTTTGAATGTTTAGCCGCGTTTCATTATTTTGTTTGTTTTCATTACAATCCTAAAACACAGCATTATTATTATTCTTCATTTTTTTCTTCCTGTTTTATGTCATGTATATAAGCCCCCATCCCAAGGCCACCACCTCTATACCTTTCCTAAAACCTCTCTTATCACCTATATAATCTTTCCTTCAGTAGCATCATTTTTCTTCACCCTGCGCCTCCATTTCATTATCACTTCAATTTCAAGTTTACTTCACATGCAGAACGTAACATATTTTACGGAGATCTCAGAATATCCCAATCTTTTTGAGCAGTTTTTGTCAGTTTTACAAAGTAAGACGCTCCGCTGGCGCCTATCCGGCGACGACAACTGCGTTGAGCTTGTCTCCCTTCGGTCGTTCTTCCAGCCCTACTGGGAGTAAATGCGGGTATCTCCTCGAAGAGGAGCAAAGCTCGATGCAATCGTCCTCGCCGGATAGGCGCCAACGGAGTGTCTTGCATTTGTTTCGGATTTTTATGGAATTTTCCTTTATCTGGTATCCCGAATCCTGGGAAGACAATTGCATCTAGCTTTTTGTAGTTAATTCCAGTCTTTATATTAGTTAATGTGTGTATCGATTCGAAGAAGAGCCAAGCTCGAATCAATCGTCCTCGCGGGGGCAGGCGCCAATTGACTATCTGTTCTCTAAACTTTGAAATTCTATGTTCTTTGCTCTATGTCCTTTCCTATTCTACACATGAGATCAGATTTTGCTAGATAATGGGGGAATAAAATAAGATCCATAATATCTAATATAATATTGAACTATTTAGTCACTACAATATAGATAAAATAATTGACTATTTCCTTTCTATCTATTTCTACCACTGCTTATGAGATTTTCTTTATGTTAAAATATTCATATACCATTCTACTATACAATTTTTATTTTTATTTTTATTGTTTTTTCTTTAATATTTCGAAATTCTTCGTTTGTTCTGTTCTTTTGTTGTTGTTGTTGTTGTTGTTGTTGTTTTATGGTTTTAACTGTTTTATCCTATTGATTTCATTCCTCTATCATCAATTGTAATGTTTGATTTATTTACTCTTTCCAAAAAATCCCTTCTTCTTCTTCTTTGGCTTAGAATTTTTTAATGATGCAGCACTATAATTTACTGCTTGGTACATTGCTTGTTCAGAACCTGAAGCACCTCCAAATTGATGTACAGGACCACTTGATGCCTGTTGTTGACCAGCTTGTAAGTTATAGTAAGGGAAATCTTCATGGAAGCCCCATCCAAGTCTTTGAGATTCTAATTGATCTCTGTAGTACATATCACCAGTGATTGCGTACTCAAATCCTCTAATAGTATCAAGAGGTCTTTCGTTTCTTTCTCTTGCCGGGTTTGACATATCGTTGTTTCTGATTTCTTGTCCAAAAACATCACGCAACTGATGTTGCTCGTTGGATAAGTATGATGGTCTTCTCTCGGTTGTGTGATCAGCAGCCTGTTCGAAAGGTTGCTGTTCATTAACTGCTGTTAAAATTGGATCATGGAGATTAGCTGTGTGAACCTTGTATTGGGAGATATCCTGTGCAGTAATCTTTTGATTTTGAAACTCTTTTTGTGAGCTTGATGATTTAGTTCTGAAAATTGCCATTCTGAATCAGTAGTAACAGGAAAAAGATATTGTTGGTGTTGTTCTTCTTGTAGTTGTTGTTGTTGTTGTTGTTGTTGTTGTTGTTGTTGTTGTTGTTGTTGTTGTTGTTGCTCTATAAACAATAGAAGTCAAAAGATTTTTCTGGGGTCGAAAAACAAAATAAAATAAAATAAAAAAAAATTTTATAAATCACAGGAAAATGTGTTGATTTGATAATTTAATTAACGGCGGAGCAAATTTAAATCAATACTTTATGTTATTAACCGGGGATTTCGATGGTCTTTTTTTTTATATTCAAATTCTAAATTAAGCTCAATGATTTCCTCTTCTGATTTTTGATATCAAAGTTCAAATAAACTTAGATTCTCCTATCGGGTTTTTGTTCTTTTTTTTTTTTTTTGTTCTATACTAAATCTGCACGTAATATAGAATGTGACGACGCAATGATTTTTGTTCTTTTAATAGTTCCTAAAGAATGTCGTTCGTACTGATCTTGGATGTATTCTACTCTAGGTCAGTAATCTGTGAGCTGAAGCGTGTAAAGTTATCAAATCTACAAATCCTCTTGAAGAAAGAAAGTGGTTGTCTTGTCTTTTTTTTTCCCCCTTGCTATTGCAATAGCCTCCTTTTACAAAGTGGTGAAAAAAAATTAAAAAATAAAAATAAAAATAAAAAAAATTTTGGAAAATTGTATCTCATGGTGTCCTGGTTTGATTACCGACCCGCTAATAGTCAAATTTGGCAGCAAAAACCCCAGACTAACAATCAGGGCACCTAATTGCACATTGCCTTTTGATCCAGCTGGCTTCATTTAGATTAAAAAATAGCCACTTTTTTTACACCCCCTTATAAATATACTACTTATCATCTGACTTTATTGCAGTCTATCCACTTATCTATCTTCTTTCCTATGGCTTGCTACCCTCTTATACTGGTGGTTTAAATTTGTTCCGAGTGGGGAGGTGGGTGGCTATGTCGAAAATCACTAATTCCTCGAACCGCGCGCACCTATGCAACTTTAATCTAGGTCGTTAGTTGCTGCTACAACTTCTGGAAATGGACGCGAATGTATATCTATGATTCAAATCTTTCTTCTCTTCTCTATTATCATTTCTTTCTTTCTTTCTTTCTCTCTACCCGTTTTCCCATTTCGTGCTACTTTATCCAACCCTATCATTCCTTTTCTTTCCTTTTTATTTTCTACTTTATTTATAGATTGAAGTATTTTTCAATGATTTGAGCCGCGATACCGCATTTTAACATTAATTACTCCATTGGAGATATCTTTTGCAGCCAGTGTTGAACGAGGTCTTCTTTAAATCCAAAGAAGTTTATTTCCTTAGTTAATTACTCAATACCAATTGATACATGATTTTATACTCGAAAAGTGATTTTCTTCAAGTATTGACCTCTTGGCAATAAGTGCAAATCCCGTAGAATGAGTCGCAAGACGAAAGACAAGACGCTCCGCTGGCCCCTATCCGGGGAGGACGACTGCATCGAGCTTAGCTCCTCTTTGAGGAGTTATCTAACTACTATAAAGGCTGGTATTGAACGACTGAAGGAGGACAAGATCGAATTTGGGGCCCAAGAGAGCGGAGCAAGGTGAAGGAAAGTTTCAATCTAGAGATACTATACGTCTTTGTTGTCATCTATCTAGTTTGACGTGAGACGGTTAAATCTGGTGATGTGGTTGTGGATTATTTTCTCGTTTTAAATTTTGGTATTAATGAAGTATTAATTAGTTTTCAAAATTGAAGATTGGAAGTAAATATATATTTATTTGAAATGAGGAGAAAAAGGATGATGTTGGAGCCTAACCTCTATTTAGTCAAAAATTTCCATCTTTAAAGTATATACCTAATATTAGCTACCTTCACACTAAAAGCAATTGGTTTACGTATACTTTACAAGTGTTAACTGGTGGTTAACCGATCATAAATTACATCTTAAACAAGGTCGTGCGCAACTTAAAACTCAAAATGACTGTAATTGCATGTTAAACCCGTGAGAAAATAATGTATAAAACATCCGATATAGTGTAACGGCTAGCACGGTTCGCTTTCACCGAGCAGACCCGGGTTCGACTCCCGGTATCGGAGTTTACTTTTTTTTTTGCACCCACTACTATATCAATTGTATCGTTACAAATATATATATACATGTACAACTTTTGAATCTATAACATCTATTGTGTACAAAAAAAAAAAGAGAAAGAAAAAAAGACAAACTTTTTTGCAATGAACGAAATGAACTATATACATATTTTTATTTTTATTAGAAACCAGTCTATCTATAATTCCTTTTCTTTAAATGAATCCCATGCTTTGTTTAATATAACAAATACCCCTTGACAAATCATTTTATCTTCAAGTTCTAATCTGACTAATTTATCTGGATGAATTGCACTAATAACCTTCATATAATTAATCTTAACTTTCTTAGGTAACATGATATCGTTGATAGTAATCTTTTTAGTTAAAAATGCAAAATCTAAATGCAGTGGAATGACCTCAGTGAGACCAACTAACAAAGTACGAAGATTATCTTCCTTCCCATTACTCCAGCTTGAGAGCTTAGCATGGATCTTATCGTGAAGTTTAAACTTTTCTTCTTCTTCTTGCTTCTGTTTCGCAAATTGTTCCGATACCTTTTTGGAATTGGCAGATTCCGATGTAGATGTGGATACTGCTGCAGATGCCTTTGATGTAGTCGATTTTGGTGGCAGAGATGATTTTGGTGGTGTCACTTTCTTTTTAGGATTAACAATGTTATCAACTCTTCTCTTACCATCCATTATTTTCTTGTCATTGACACCATACTGTTGAATTAATTTCAAGTATGCTTCTAAAGCTTGAGGAAATAACTCTAACATCTCTAAACTTTCAGCTTTTCTCAGTAAAAGTTTAACAAACCAAGTTTTAATTGGTTTATTATAAATTTTCCAGTTTGAGTCTAATATTTTATCATTCTTTATCATAATTAATCCATCGTCACAGTATAATTTAGCTTGCTTGTAGTTACCAAGTTTCGAAGAAGTTAAAGCTAAATTACTTAAAATTACAATTCTTTCATCAAAATGTATTGGGAGAATTTGCAAACATTTCTCATAATTAATAAGTGCAACATCATAATTACCATTTCCAAATGAGGAGGTGGCCTCAGTTTTGAATCTATCATAATCAGTTTGTAAAAATTGGTCGAGCTTTTGAGAAGAGTTGGAGTTGGTAGTTGTAGAATCAAGACCAAGAAGGTCGAACTCTTCAGTCGGTGGTGGAACAGATGCGGACTTGTGAGGGGTAGGAACTGAGATAGGAGTTGAAGACGAAGATCTAGTGAGGGGAGTAGTTGTATTAGATCTAACTGGTGGAGGTGTATTAGCAGTCTGGTGTTGTTTTTCCCTTGACTCCGGTCTCCTTGGTAAATCTTCAGTTGCTCGTGGTTTAGGTTCCGGTCTTCTTCTGATAGGAGGATCAGATTCTAACCTTTGTCTCTCGTTTTCACTAGTAGAGTCATCATTCACTAACCACGTCTTGTATTTCTGTTGGTTTTTCATCCAAGCAGGTTGGGAGGAATCATTCTTTGGCTTTTGTTGCTGAAATTGTTCAATGTTCTTTAAAACTGTTTCTCTACCCTTTGATAAGAAAAATGATGCTTTTGAAAATATTTCAGAAGAAATATCATTCAAATTCAAGTTTTGTTGAGAGTTTCTGCTAGAAGTAGAAGAAGATGAAGATGGTGGTTGTTGACGATTTTCATTCAACTTTCCTTCCATTATAGCATTGACACATTTTTGAATATCGGGTCCAACAAGATCAATTGCCCTGTTAGATATATCTACTGGGAATCCAATATCAATAAGTTCTGCGAGAACTCCATCTCTAGATGATACTTGTTTGAAAGGAAGTGAATCCAGTGACCTTTGCGGTGTCAGTGCCTTCATTTCTTGTGGTTTTGATTGCATTTTAGTCGGAGGGGGAGGTGGTGGAGTTGTGAATGCATCCGTAAAATCATCATCAAGTAAGTTGATCGAGCCATTAGCATTGTTGTTACTCAATTGGTTTTGTGATTGTGCTTGCGGAGGTGGGGTAAATTTACTTGGTTTGTTGAACAAATCATCCCACGGATCAGATGCGGAAGTTTGCTCTTGCTGTTGTTGTTGTTGAGCAACTCTTGGCTTTGGTTTTGGTATGGATTGAAAAATATCAAATGGATCGTTGGTTGACTGACGTTGAGTAGTTGAATTACTAGGCGAATTAACCAATGGTGAGCCATACAGTGAATTATTGCCGGTTTGAGAACCATTTTTCAGAAGTAAATCTAAATCAGACCAACTGTTTGGTGTGCTACTTGATTGTTTAACTGAACTACTATATAATGACAGTTGTTGTTGCTGTTGGTTCATTGAGGCCCTGGGTTTTGATCCAGAGGCACTCAGAAATAAATCAGCAAATGCATCTACTTTAGGAGGCATCACCGAACCAATAATAAATAAATAAATAAATTAAATAAATAAATAAAATAGATAAATATTAATTTACGATACACTATTTTATTGGTATGTATCTCTTTCTACATGTATTATGTGTTCTTTATCGCACCTGCACATAAAGTTTTGTGTAACCTCTTCTCAAATTTTTTTCTCAGTTCTTTTCTCTGAAATTTTTAAGTACAATTTTTAAAGCTCATCACACCAACTTAGTAAAGAAGTATATATACATTAATACACCCATCAAAATGCATTTAATGTACACTTTAGATACCGAAGGTAAGAGAATCTACACCTTAAAGAAGATTACTGAAGAAGGTGAAATTACCAAGTCTGCTCACCCAGCTAGATTCTCTCCAGATGACAAGTACTCCAGACAAAGAGTTACCTTAAAGAAGAGATTCGGTTTATTACCAACCCAACAACAATAAATATAAAAAAGGAGAAAGGCTTGAAAGCTTCGATTTGATGAAGCAGTAGAGAGTGTTTGTGATGGAATGGAATGGATATGCATTAAAGGTTGGGAAGCTCATTTAAAACTATTGAATGAAGGGGTATTTGGACATCTTCATCTCATATTGATAGTGTGACTGGATTAAAGTATAAGCACACCCACTTTTTATTACTATTATTATTATTATTCCCACTTACAAAAACGTTTTATACTCTTTGTACATTACTATTAATACATAAATAAGAAAGAAAATTCATTATCCGTAACTTATATATAACATACTATTCTTCATTTACCTAGATATATGTATATATACTTTAATAAAAATTTAACAATCACGTGACTAATGATTATTTTAAATTACATTGGGTAATATCTATTCAATGCCTAGGAAGTATAGTGTAGTATAAGACGTTCAGCTGGCGCCTATCCGGCGAGGCCTATTTCATCGAGCTATGCTCCTCTTCGAGGAGATTTCTCTATTCCCAGTGAAACGACCGAAGGGAGGCAAGCTCAACGCAGTTGTCCTCCCGGGATAGGGGCCCTAGCGGGGCGGTACCAGGTAAAGAAAGTATTCCGACCCTCCGTTTATCTCAACAAAAGGGCTGTAATCACATCCATTACTTCTCATTGAGAACTGGTCTTTTTTTTAAACATTGGACCACATGTAATGTATATCAATATGGAGACAAAAATGAGATGACATCAAGTGTGTTGTATTAAAATAGTGAGCGGGGGATGAAGTTTTGCTACCTTTTTTTTTATTTCTTTTACATTGGCTCTTGCTTATGACCAGTTGTTTCAAGATTAAATTGGGAGTTTTTTGAATAGTTTTCCCACATTTGTGATAGCAATTCACTATTCATATTTTCTCTGTTAAGTTCCTGTAAAGATTTGTTCATGGTAACTATGGATTCGTTTAAGTTTTCCTGGGTATAAGTTAGTAAAAAGCAGACTGAAATAAGAAAAAAATACCAAAGGAGTGGCTCAAAGTTCAGTTACATACCATGTTGTTTATTATTCTTGATAACAAGGCATTTTGAACTTGTTCGTGTGGATTTTCCATGGTTGTGTGGGATAATATAGATAGTCGTGGGGAGTGGGAAGACACGGTGTTATATAAAAGAAATGCGAACTGTGAAGTTTCCTCTGCGATGCCTGTTTGTCTGATTTGGGTTGGCCGTAGTTAATTATAATTTGTACTTTTTGACGAAGTCCGGTGTAGTAATTAAAGATTTGGCTTTTGTTTATTTGTTGTTTTTCATATATTTATTTTGGCAGGCAGGCTGCGCGTGGAATTTTCCGTTGGGGCTCGAGGCTAATTTTTATTATTTATTTATTGCCTTATTTATTGTTTCATTGGAGCATTTAGCTTGAATAAGCTAGGGTTACGCTGCAAAGGGCAATCGTATTTGAGCAAAGTCCGTTAGATTCTAAAATAAAGGTCGCCTTAACCGAGCACCGAGCAGATGAGGTGTTTGTAACCCCTAGAATGCACATGCCGTCATTTATGTTCTCCCCATCGTCACCCCGTAAATATTTATTTACGTACATACACATGTACATATATGGATTATATATAAATATATACTCCTCTCTTCTTCTCTTTCCTTCCTAGTTACAATCCTCTTCTTATTGTATCTATTCAATGATACACTTACTCCATTCAAATCAACAATTGAAAAAAGCAGTTACCTCCCCAGGCTTGGTGGTTATTGATATATACAGAGAACTGGAATGTAAACAATTTGACTCGAAGTATAAAAAGCTCCCCAAACATTTCCCAGATGTTACCTTCTTCAGAATAGATGAAGCTTCCTTCTCAGCTTTTCATTCGTTTGCCAGTGCAGCTGCTATATCAAGTGTGCCCACGCTATTAGTTTACTCACATGGTCAAATTTTAGTCAAAACAAGTGTTTCTTCTCCATCATTGGTTGAATTATTAATAGAGCACTGCTACGAAGATTATCTGAAAAATAAAGTATTCTGATTATTGTTTTATTGATGGATACAAGGTATTATATCAATATATATATATATATATGCTGCTTTGTTTGAGTTTGTGTTTATGTTTATGTTTATGTCTATGTTTCGTTATGCTGTGATTTGCTTCTCACTGTTTGCCAACGCTTTACCGTATTCCTTACTGGCCCTTTCTAATCCATTACGGTCACACGACAAACATTCCTTCAATTCGTTTATGAGTTTGTCTCTCGTCTTTTCCTCGGTGGTGAATTGATTAATTAATTCAATGCACTTGCTTTCTATACTTTCAAATTGTTGTTGACATTTCTTCAATGAGATTAAAATCTTTCTTGTTTGTGCTGCTTGTGATTGGTCTCCACTCAAAAACCCTCTCCAGAAATGAGAGAGTAATTCCATACTAGTGACATGTATAGTTATGATTTCGGAGATTATTGAATGAGGGATTATCCCAGTATACCCCGTACTATTGTTACCACTATTATTGTTTGCTAATCTGAATGTTCTAAAATTATGTTTAATTAATGAATTTATTTCCAACGATGTTTTTTCAATATCTGGCGTTTTTGTAGCAAATGTATCAGTTAGATCTGATTCCGTATTATTGAATTTATTTGATTGAATGAATGATTTTAGAATCGTTGGAGATGTTATAACTTCAGGTGTATCTTCTTGTATAATAGTATGACTCGAAGACTTTGGGTTTATATTAAGTTTAACATATTGTACTTCCTTTATTTCATTAAGATCGTTAAGATCAAGTTCACCGGCATATTCGTTATCTTCTTCGACTTGACCTTGACCCTTAGTCTTTTCATTTTCCTTCAGTTCGGAATCTGTTTGTTGTGTTTGTGATGGTGTATTAGAAGATTGTTGTTGTTGTTGTTGTTGTTGTTGTTGTTGTTGTTGATGCTGTTTCTCGGTTGCTGCAACCATCTTCTCACTTAACCTATTCATATTTCTTAATAAAACCATCATTTCATTTTCAACTCCTGCTCCAACACTTGAGTGACCAATTTCTCGTTTATTCTTCGAATTTAATAAATTCGAAATATTTGCATCACCATATCTCATGGTAATATCAGGCTTATTACCTAATTTTTGAGAATTGTCATCTTCATTACTAACTAAATCAATAAATTTATTAACACGATGTTCAGAAACATCCTTTTTCTGTTTCTTTGAAGAATCATGATCCATAATGGTTTTCTTTTCATCCTTTGCTGGTGAATCCGATTCAGGTTTTCTTTTCTTTCTTTCTTCTTCTTGCTCAATGAAATCTTGATCAACGTATAAATATTTATCTAATACAACATCACCTCTCTCATTAGAGTTGTTAATTCTATCACCTCTAAGTCTTCTAAACAATTTGGAATTGAAAAATCTTGACCAAAATTCACCTTCAGGAAATTTTGCAGGAACCAAATCATCAAACAGTTTCTTGATAATTGGATACGTTTCAAATATTTCTCTAATTGTATCTCTAGTAACGTTAACATTAACTTGGTTATCAGATGTAGCTACTGGCTTGATTGTCGAAAGAACGTTATAAGGCCCTCTATGTTGAGATATTGTTAATGCAAATGTTCTTAATTGGTTTAATCTTGATTGCCAAAACGTTGTTGGAGATAATTTGAAATTTATAACTGCTTGAGTAAATTTATCTCTTAACGCTTTATCTTCAAAAAGAAGCTTTTGTTGAAGTTGGTGATTCTTAAGTAAATTTTCATCAGAAAGTGATTTTGAAGATGTAAAATCAAATCCAGATGGTCCACCGTTAGGTCCGCCTACCATTGGGTTTGCAGGAGCAGGCGTACTAGTGGCATTATTATTATTATTTGTTCCTGTAGCGTTGGTAGTTGCTGCTGTGTTATTTGTTGGCATCGGTGTAGGTGTTGCCGTTGGAGTTGGCGTTGGTGTATCTTTAATAGTTGTTCTCAGCCTTGCCAAAATTGCTTGCAATGTATCTTTGATATTATTCATAGTTGGACGATTAGAAAATGTTAACTTTATATCCTTATCCTTTTCTTCGTTTGAGACTGGATCTGTTACTTTGTAATATAACTTCAACATTAGCTTAGGTGTTGTTTCCTTCGAAGCTTGAAGGTTAAATAGTTTACTCAAAGGTATAGTAACCTTCTTCAGCTGATCAATTGCAATCCATTCAATCACCAGCGGAGTTTCATCTTCACGGATATGAACCATACCCGAGAGTTTGGACACAACACAAGCACCGGAAACCACCTCAGACATGACGATTAGTTGATACTCTAAGATATAGATATGAGTTCTACAAGTAAAAACGAAATATATGGTAAATCGAATTTTTCTTATATCCCATATCGCGTGCGTTAACCAAGAAAGAATAACCTGATATGATTTTTTTTTCAACTCCCATAGAAGAGATTTATATGTACTATATTATACATCTTTACTGCTGTAAATTATCTAACTATGTTGAGTAGAGTTATACGTGGATCAGGAGCAAGAAATCTCACCAGATTTGGTTTGAGTAGATCTGTTGCTGAACTTTCAACCAAGAATGGATCGCTTAGAATAATAAAATTCTATAGTACCCCAACCACTTCAACTTCTTCATCTTCTTCTGATAATTCAGAAAGAATTGTTACTGTTGATAGAGAATTACCAGATCCTTTTGCGTTCAAAAAGCAAAATTACTATTATTTCACTTGTTACGGTTTAGGGGTATTTTTAGCATGTGTATTCATCTTCAATTACGAAAAGACGTCATCCCCAGTTATTACTTCAGCTATGTATTTCCTTAGAAGATCTAAACTTGCAGTAAATGCTTTAGGTGATGATATAACGTTTGCATACCAATGGCCATGGATTTGGGGTACTTTAAACACTGTTAAGGGAGATGTTGATATTAAATTTGACGTGAAGGGTAGCAAGAACTCTGCAGTTTTATACTTGCAAGCAAATAGAGAATCTAAGCAAGAACAATTTAAAATTAGAAAATGGATTTTAAAGACTGCTGATGGTAGTACCGTTGATTTATTAAAGGATTCTTCAATTCAATTATTATAGAATAACTCACTAATTTACTGACTGACTAAACTGAATTTATTAACTCATCAATTTACAAAAAAAAAAACGATAATTGACATTGGATACTACTAAACTCATCTGTACATAGAGAAATACTTAAGTATGTAAATATAAATATAAATACGAAATAACATTAAAACCGTAATCATTTCCTAATCTTTGGCTTTCCTCATAAAACGATACTGGAACAGGAATACTACTAAATATCAGGGGAAAATCTTAAAGCTCAAGACACACTCCTATGGCGCCTATCTGGGAGAGGAAAACAACGGGAAGCTCTGAACTCTTCTGCCGTAATTCTAGCTCTTCGAGAACAGTACTCTGCCGAAGGCAGACAAGCTCGATGCAATCGTCCTCCCCGGATAGGTCCCGCCCAACTGAAGCGGGATCACTTATATTAAAAAAAATAAAAAAAAAATTCAACCTTACTATGAGTTAATCCCTGCTAGCGCCAATACAGAGAATTCGTCAGAATTGAGGTTTACTTTTGCCATTGAAAGAATAATACACAATTTATGAAAAGATTCGAAAGATGGTTGCTTTAACTCAGATAATATTTTGTAAGATAGAAATACTTAAATTGGTGGAACGTGCGGTAGCATAGATAAAGAAGAGTTAGGTAAATAACTAAGGGAGATAAAAGGAAAAAAGAGATGAGATAAAAGTTGGAGAGACTAAGATCAGGGGAAACAAGAAAACGAAAGTTGCTAATATCATGGAATGGTGTATACGGTGTCGTATGCTGGATAGATTTATAAGTAGGGGAATTGGGTAATTTAATTGTCTGATACTTTTAAGATCCGCCAGTTCGCAGCTACTGGTGGGGCTGCTGGTAGCAATTAAGGTAGCCATTTTTAGCGTTTAAATTCCAACTCCTCCGAAAAAAGAAACGAAGATCACTGCCTAATAGGAACAAGGTATTTCAGTACGTATCCCCCTAACTTGCACGCATAGCCACTAAGATAACGTTGAAACGGGTGAAGAGTTGTAAAAGGCCTAGGGGTGGGTGTGCCATTCTGTCGCTAGCTTTCTGAACTTTGTCACTGAATCACTGAGTTAGGAGGGCCTGCTTGGTGGTATTTCGCTGTTTATTTTTTGCGCTGTACCTCTGGGGGGGCCAGCAGAAATTTCCCAATCTATCGCTAAAATTTCTAAAAAAAGCGAGTACAAAACTTCTTTCTTTTCGAGGGTTCGTTCTCTCTTTTCCCCTTCCAGAAAATAATTTCTCTTTCAACTAAAAGACTGAAGAGTTTACTTTCTAGACCTCCACCTACTTCTCCCTAGACTTATTAACACTGTTAGTTTTTTTGTTAGTGTTTGTGCTTCAATTTTTTGTGCTTGTGTTATTAGAATTAAGAACTGCTTCTCTACTTCTTGTTTATTGTGTTCATGATCTAACTAGAGAGATCTGAAATACCTATTTATAAATTTCACTCCATTCGGTTCTTGTTACTCCACCACATCAATTTTTTAGATCAACGTACTCATAGCGTTATCTTTCCTTCATATTAATAAACAATAATAATAATAATAAAAATAAACTTAATCAAATTCAAATGGTATCGTCGAGTTTAACGGTTGGGTTATCTGTTGGAGTCCCAGCTGCGGTCATACTAGGTGTTGTTTGCCTTGTGTGGTGGTTTAACCAGAGAAAGCAAAGAAAGGAAGATTTAGTCCACGATGATATAGACATTGATCTTGAGGACAATCGACTGTTTGGGAATATTCAAGAAGAAGTAATAATGAAGCCATTTCCACAGCCGAAGGACTCTGATTCTCGTGCGCACGTTCTTGCTACTGGTGAAAAGGATACTTCGTCAACTGAAAATCACAACCGGTTCATTGATTCGTCACACTCTTCGTCTTCAGTGACCGACCAACAACCGTCTACCCCAAGACAATCAAGAATCAGCAACCCAATGAAAACGCCATCGTCTTATGATTTTTACGATACTGTTGTACCTGTTCTTCAACAACCAGGATCCATTCACGATTCTGTTAATCATAGTAGAAACAACAGTCGAAATAATAGTCGAAACCATAGTAGAAATCCAAGTACTGACTTCCTCACAAACCATCAACAACCACCTACTCTTTTTGATAGCAAAGGGCAATCCTCGTCAAGTAAGAATAGCTCGTCGGCTTCAATCAACAATCAAGTCATTAATAACTCAAAATCTTTAGACAATTTAGCAAAGCAACTTACTCAACCGACATTTTTCGAAAAATTACCTTCAAGAGCTGGAACTTCAAGCATGAGAAAATCTGACCATCAGCAGCAGCAATATAGAAACCTGACTTTAGGATCAGTAAGTGTAGGAACCCATGGCAGTAACGGAGCTGAGTCAGATGGAAACGTTCAACTTAGTAAAGTATTGGGTGGGAATTTCGGCAAACAAAATTCTCCATTCACTGACGAGGATGCTGATCAAGAAGGCGTAGTAAATGGTGTAATTTTCAAATAGGCCACCAGTATAGGATTAAATGTACATTAGAATAATAAATGAAAATAATTATCTCTTTTTCTATTTTCTCTCTTTTTCAGTTTACTTCTATGGGGTTCACCAAGTCCATACATAGGCGCAGAAGTAACAGTATATTGCAGCATTTTGCAGAAAGCTGATACTTTAAGGTGAAATGGGAATTAAATTGCTCATCGAGTTCTTTAAGAGATACTAGGTATAAGAAATCATTAGTGAGCTGCGGATTATATAGTTCTTATATAAAATGTATGTGCTAGTCTTCCGGAAATTTTTTACCGCTTGGCATGCACTATTTTTGGAATATGTTTAATTGGAGGTTGTCAATGAGCTACCTTGGCATATATAATAGAAAAGTTGAATACCAGGTAATTTTGTCCAAGATAGGGGCAGTTTATGTATGGAAGAGAACGAAACGAATCATAACTCATGCTTATTTCCATGAACATCGGTGATGAAATATATATTTTTGCAGCCAAATGCGATTTTGCATTTTTCAATAGAAGTATTTAACCATTGATGAAATATTAATGTCAAGTCACTAGTCTTGGGGATAATTTCTTCTTCTCAATTATGGGATGGGGATTGCTACACTAGAAAACTCGTGGGATGGGGACCCGAAGTTTAGTCCTTTCGGAATAAATGTTGTCCTTCCGGCATAGTTATCAATTTATGTGAGACTACTTTGATGTCATTTTCACTGTCAGATAGACGGTATTGGTTTCTTCCTGAAAATATCTTGTATGACATGCTAAGGTAATAATTTAGAGTTGGGTGTACTGCTTCTTTTGCTGTTCTGGATTGATTTTGGTAAAGATGTTCTGCCGCTGAGAAGGTTCATTATTTTCGCATTAATCAAAACGATGATTACAATATTGATTAGATATCGGAAGAGAGAAAAGGTTATTCACTCCAAATAACATCGAGGATGTTTTCTAGTTTATTTAGAATACGGTCAGTTGCTGTAGGAAGAAAGTTTGTTCCTCGAAATAAATTCCGTGGCTTTCACTCGAATGCAAATCTTTACGCCTCATACAATCGATTTGGTGGAGGCAATCAAAATGGATATGGCAGTAGTAGTAATAATAATCAAAATGTCTACGGTACCTTATTAGGATTTCTTGCAAGTAGAAATGCAGTTTACCTTGGACTTGGTGTTGCTGGTTTTTGTGTGTATAACTTGGAAAATGCTCCCGTTACCAATAGATTAAGAATTGTTTGGATTCCATATTGGCTTGAGACTAAAATTGGTGACTACTCATACTCTCAAATTTACAATCAGTACAGACAGCAAATTCTACCATCAAATGATAGGCAATATCAATCAGTGACAAAGGTTATGAACAAGCTTTTAACTACAGTCTTGAGCTCTCCACAAATACCTGAAAATCAGAAACAGCACTTATCCAAATTAGATTGGAAGATTAACATTATTCAAGTTGATCCAAAGGAAGTTCCACCAAATGCTTTTATCTTGCCCAATGGAAAGATTTTCATCTTCTCTTCCATTTTGCCAATTTGTGAAAATGAAGATGGTTTAGCCACGGTGTTATCGCATGAATTATCCCATCAATTGGCCAGACACACTGCTGAAAATTTATCAAAACAGCCTTTGTATATCGGTTTGCTGTTGGTTTTGTATACGGTTACTGGTGTTTCGTGGTTCAATGATGTATTGTTAAATGGGATGCTTAAAATGCCAGCATCAAGAGAAATGGAAATTGAAGCAGATCATATTGGTTGTAACTTAATGGCAAGACTGTGTTTTAAGTTGTCTGAAGCAGTTAAATTTTGGAAAAGAATGTTTGTTTGGGAGAATAAAATGACTGCAAGAGGTGGTTATTTACAAGAAGTGTTCTCCACTCATCCAGGAACAGAAAGAAGAATCCATAATATAGAAGAATGGATGCCAGAATTAAGAAATATTCAAGAATCAAGTGGTTGTCATGAACACCAATTTGAAGGGTTTATGAATCAAACAAGAAATTTTTTTCAAAAGTAATGGTACATTTTAGACAATAATAAAGTTTACTACTTTTTTTATAATGATCTTATTTATTCTTCTTCTTTATAAATATATATATATATACAAGTGTTTAAATATCAATGAAAGTCTCCTTTTCATTTAACTTTTGCAATCCCCCCTTTTCAAAGTCTCGAATGTATAACTTTTGATTTTTGCTCAAAACCCCATATTTGGAAACGACCACTGAAATGTTGTACAATGTACCAGTTCGATTGAGTTGATCTTCCTCTGCTTCCTCTTCTGGATTTTCCAGCTTACTCTCGTCTTCCCTCTCTTGGTGTTCTAGCAAATATACTTCTGCTGTTGCTAACCTTCTCCTATTCAATACATCCTTTGAAGAATACAAAGGAATTGAAATCTTGATAAATTTTTCGAAGACAACATTAGTTGCTCCTTCCATTAAATCCTTTTGATAGGCATTATAAGGTAAGTAGTCTTCCCTAAGCGGCAAAACTACGAACGCATCAAAATCGGTCCCTAATTTGCAGGTGACTTGGTCTGAATCTGAAGAATTGAATAAATCAAGAACTGGATTTGGATTCTCTGACTCTTTTTTCAAAATGACGTAGTCTATTATTTTCAGTTCCAATGATGGGATTAATTGAGCCTTAAACCAATCAAATTCACTTTCAATGCCATTCAACACGTTATTGATATCTGTTTCGTCGTACTTTTGAATTAATATTTGATTATTTGCATTCGATGCTTCTGACAGACTTGAAGGATATATCTTTGAGATTTCTTTCTTATAAAGTTGATTCTTTGTGAGCCATTTATAGAGAAACCAACCACCTATTGCAACCGGTGGACCTATGGTTACTAGAGTGTTTGGATGGATATATCTTAATGTACCTGCGGTTGCTATAATCAATGAAAAATATTTAATCGATGTTGGGAATCGTTGATGCCAAAATGTAGAAATCGGGGAAAGCGATGATATGAGCGAATTTCTAGGGAATGAATTCGAGGAAGAATGTCGTATAGTATAAGCAAAAGGTCTTAAGATCTTCACTGGACGTCTGTTCATCATTGTTAACAGCATACTGTCTATGTTGCTTGAAAAGCAGTGATATATTCTAACTTCACAATGTTTGTTAACTTTTTCGCACACAACTAATACAGATGCAACCATCCTCATCGAATGAATTACTTAATTTTCTTTTCTACAACTCATTTATATTTAACTATTGACTGAACAACATGAAGGCTGAGTTGGGCTCGGCCAAATACCAGTCTAAACAACAGAAGATCTCTGGGTTGCAGAAATTGAAGTTTTACTGCCAGTTATGTTTAAAACAATGTAGAGATGCAAACGGTTTTAAGAATCACATTAGTTCACCTTCACATCAAGGTAGATTATCACAAATAGCAACTGATCCAAATGAAGATGTAGTTAAAAAGTATTCAGACCAATTCAAAACTGATTTCTTGAGGTTATTGAAAATGAGCCACGGTACAAAGAAGATAAATGCAAATAAGTTTTATCAAGAATATATTCTGAATGATAGAGATCATATACATATGAATTCAACTAAATGGTCATCCTTAACTCAATTTGTTAAATATTTGGGCCAAAATGGAGAAGTTAGAGTAGAAAATGATAGCAATGACGACGAGCTAAGCTTCACCATTGCTCTTATTGATAGATCCCCTGAGGCTATAAGGAGACAAGAATTATTAATGAAAAAGCAAAAAGTTGTACGAAGTGATGAGGAGGTATCAATGAAAATATTAAAAAAGCAAATGGAAAGAGGGGAGCTTGAAGAAGAGATAAGAAAATCCAAGACAGTAGAGAAAGTCGAACTTTCTACAAAGCCCGCTGTACCCGCAGGGCCAATTAAAATGAGCTTGAACCTAAAAGGAGGTTTGCAAAAGAAGAAAAACGCATTATCGGCTTTTGGGAATGATGACGAAAACGAAGAAGAAGAGCAGGCATTAATTCCATCTAAAAAGAGAAAAATTACAATTGCAAATATCAGAAAGTAATACGGTGCTGGGCACCCTCTACAAATGGTTGCAAAACCTTCACAATTGATGATAAAACTATCTATATTTAATCTATGATACGTTGTTATTTAACTCTTTCGTAACACAATACATACACTTCTCTGGAATGTAGCTCTCCGTGAAGTGGTCCCAGCTCGGCATTAATATTCCCATGGTTGATACTCGGTTCGACCAGATCATCGTCAAAATAACACCAATAGGGACTCCTTAAATTATCTATATTATTTGGGGATAACCTAGCATCATCACTTAATTCTTGGTGGAATGTGGATTTATTTACCAATGAGGTGTAATGACCACTCTTCAAATTCCCAAAGTGATTTATTAGACCGCTTAATTTATAAATAACCTTAGACTTACCATCAGCAGAAGTGGGGTCATTGAATTTCAATTCAAGTGGGTATTTGATTGTGGTATCTAACTTATCAGTCAAATTAAACATTGAAAACCTGGATAAATGAATTAATAATATGTTAGGTAGCTTTATAAAACTTAATCTCTTTATAGAAATAGATTTATGACTACTATTAGTTTCAGTTGCATTTTCTTTCGATGAATTCATCTTTTTCGGTACTGGTGACTTATTACGATGGAATATTCCTCTCTTCTGTTGAAAGACTGGATGTTTATCTAATGATACAGGAGTATTGTTTGAGGTTGACGGCTTTGCAGTACATTTTGGACAGTGCCATGCATTCTCACCTGTGAGAATTTCATCTTTAATGTAGTACCTTAAGCAATCGCTTAAATCAACACTTCCACCTCTATTTTTGTGTTGCATCCCTTGAGGTATAGGCAATGAAAGCATATTAAACGGAGAATACGTGACTGATTCGTACCCACAATTATTGCAGATCAATTTATTCTGTAAATGACCCTGGAATAAATCGTTTATCGGTGAAACACCTTCTCTATCAATCAATGAACCGTACCACTTAACATACTCTTCGTTATCTTTAGAATTTATCTTGATATCTGTTTTTGAAATTATTTCATGCTTATTTTCATCACTTAAATTCTTTATTGAAAGTTCATCATGAAGTCTCTCCAATACAAATAGCAAAAACTCCTGGGCGTCTTGCTGTTCGTTGGGAATATTAAAAGATGGCTTCAATAGAGAAGATATTCTCAAAAACTTCGATGGAGCAATACCACAACTCCCATGACTCATGAATGATTTTAATAGCCCAGACACTGCTACACTTAATAACACAGGTTCAGATGACGTAATGTTGAATTGCTGAACAAATTTGGGATCTCTAATGTATCTGTGGTATCTCAGATTGGTGAAAATAGATTTAAATTGAACTAAGCCAAATAACAACTGAATTGTCAGATTAATATAACAGGAAGACCCAAAATTTTTCAATCCACATATTGCATTAACCTTCATATAATGTAACTTTTCTTCCCTTATTTGTTGGGGTGACTTATAAATCATTGGTGGTACTTGCTGTTCAGGTAGAGGCATTTGTTGACGATAGGAATTCGCTGAAACTATTGGTAATGGTTGAGTATGCGCTCTCGTAGTTGAATTCATACCATTGGGTTGCGATAAATTACTTAAAGATCCATTTTGGTAGTTTTGTGGAATTTGTTGAATCTGTTGCTGAGGTCGGTATTGTGGATAACCTAACAGCGAGGTACTAAGAGATCGATTATCTGCATCAGTAATAGGGGGTATTGGAGGCGGTATTGCTGGAGGTACTGGTCGCCTCTGTGGAACACTCTCTGTGGACTTAGAACCATTCGGATTTGATTGAGTATAAATATTACCTGTCGAATGCCTCTTTACGGTTTGATCGAAAAATTGAGGTTGAAATTTGGTTCGATTTCCATTTGTAATAGAATTGGAAACGATATTGGGCAGTACACTTGGAATAGGTGGTCTGAAAAGGTTCTGTGTGTGTGTCTGCAGCGTTTGATCTTGGTACGATTGTGAATACCGCTGTGTTGGTGGGGCTGGTCGGGATTGTACCAGGGTTCCTGATTTATCTTGCATTGGTTGAATATGGGGCTGTGGTTGAGGTTGGGATTTTGGTAGAGGGGGGAGCTTATGCTCCCGTTGTGGCTGTTGCATTTGTTGCAGAGGATATGGTGCCGGGGTATGTGGGGTTATCGGATATGGAAGTGCTCCATTTGAATTTGAGTCATCAGTAAGCAACTTTAGATTCGAAGATTCAAAATTAGAAGGCCCTTTCACAGAGGGAAATCTTACAGCAAATGAATTTAAAGAAAAATCATCACCTTCTTCATATTCAGCCAATTGATTTGCTTGAGGACCTTCATGTTCTATCCTGGTTAAAACTTCTTTATCTGGTAATTCTCTCTTGATGTCATACATGTCGTAGATACTGTCACTGCTAACTTCTACTTCTTCTTCTTCTTCTTCCACTTCTTCTTCGTCTTCCGTATCTTCCGTATCTTCTGTATCTTCTGTATCCCTTGCTTCGTACTCATCTTTGTCTTTAAGATAATTCAAATAATTATGTAACCAATTAACCAATACTTTCATATCGAATTGTAAATAACCATTTTCTTGCAAATACTCCTCGATGTATCTTCTTAAATCCTTCAATTCCACATTTGGATCACTATCATAGAAATTAAATAGGTTTATGTAAATTAAGAAATCGAATTCATTAGTTTTCAAAAACATTTCAAAACCCCCAAACTTCATCATAATGGAATTATTAACAAAATATGTGAATATTAAATAGCCTCTGATATAATAGTGTACCATGTCTGCTGCCACTGTGGCTTGGGTCAGCTTTTCATAAAGCTGTTCACAGCGCTCTATTAGATCAAATACGTTCAGCTCGCCAATCACCTTATCCAATTGAAGACTTCGGAGTTCTCTCGTTATGACTTTGAGAGCATTACTCCGCACCGTATCATTCTTACTATACTCGTTTCCATTTAACGGAGATCGATACGTCGATAGAGTTTCTTGTTTAGTGTAGCTCATATATGTACATATAATATATTTAATATAATATAATTATATGTCCTAGTGTATGTATGGGGCAATGTACCACAGATCAGTTTATATCGGTTAGAAAAACTTGAATATTTAGCGATCCGAAAAGAGTAATTCTTGTAAAAATGTACTTTTCAATTGAGGTGTATTATAAGAAGATTTATAGTTTGGCAATTTGTAGATCAATTATCTTAGATCTAGCTTATATCTATCCTTAATTTTTTTTTAATTTACTCTTTCTTTTACTGCCAAGGTACGCCTAACTTTAAATCAAGAAGCAACTTCGGGAAAACCGAATTGGCGTTCCACATTATTCATTCTTGTGCAACATGCAGGAATTTGAATCACTAGTCCTTACAGACCATGACCAACGCTAAGCCCTAGCCAAGGTGTATCAAGATATGAAATGGTTTATGGATTTTTACGTCCCTTGATGTTTTTTTTGAATTTTTAGATGAATTTTTTTTCATGGGTAATTGTTTTTTTAGTTTCTTTGAATACTTATCATTACTTTGTTTGTAGTGTCTGTTCTTCTACATTAATTCTCATCTGCTACTCTAATATACATTTAATTATACAAACAATAGTTCTTTTATGATGGGTTAAATGGAATCATTCCAAATGTGCTAGCAATGGCATCATAAGCGTTTTGGTCATTATTACTATTATTATTATTATTACTCCCATTATTGTTATTGGTACTTCCGTTAGAATTATTACCAACAGGAACTGTGGCATCTTTATAAACGTTAAAGAACAATCCATATGCATCTAAAGCTTCTTCTACCTCTGCATCATAGTCAAATGGCAATGGTGTATTGCCACTTCTATGGTGTAATGGATGATGTTGAGAAACCGGTTTATTTATCTGGGTAAGGGTTTGTTTACGGTTACTGTCACTGATATTGGTGGTACCAGTTGTATTTGTATTGGCTGTAGTGTTGGTAGTTGGATCTTGTTTCATTGACGGAGTCACCTGCTTTTGATCTGGCTTAGTAAGATTACGCATAGTTTCCCAAAAGTCAAGACCCTCCTCATCCTCATCTTCAAATTTTTGTCTCTTTGGACTGGTGTTATTATTCACCGATGATTTACGAGATACTTGTTGATCGTCTTGTCTCTGAGAGTTACTGTTCCTCCTCTTGGAGTTTTTGAAGGAATTGCTACTGCCGCTATTACTACTACTGTTGTTGTCATTAGTATCTCGTTCATTTTTGACCGTGCTATAGTTGATACCTTTCTTATTATTTCCCTCTTCTTCTTCTGCAGCTAACTCAACAGCTTGAGCTAGTGGTGTTAATGGGCTATGAGTTCTCCTAGATTGCAAAAGAGCAAGATTTTGTTGCAGTTGTGTTGGTAATTGTGTAGGATTGCTTAATGGGGACGCTGCTCTATGAATTGGAGATCTTCCATTTAATAAACGAAGCAAATCTGATTCTTTAGTTGTAGGAATTGATTGTTGTGGCTTTGGTTGTTGGTAATGATGATGATAATGATGTTGATTTTGGCCCTCTTTAGATGATGATGTTGGTGATGAAGCAGATGAATTGAGCTTTGGTACCTCAGTCAAAGGAGGAAGATAATTGAAATGTTGATATCTATTGACTTGGGTTTCTGGTTCAACATAGTATGGAGTAGGAACTTCACTCATACCAGAAGTAATAAATGGTGATGATATTGTCGGAAATTGTTGTTGCGGTTGACTTTGAGGACTTGGATGATATTGAGACTGAAGCGGTTGAAAATCCTGTTGATGTGGTTGATGGTTTTGATGCAAATGATTGCTTTGCTGCGGTTGAATAGGTTGAATATGTTGGCCGTGTTGCTGCTGTTGTTGGTTGAGAGATGACGATCCATACCCTTGATGGGTAGTAGATGGAGGAGGATAATGGTGATGAATATGTTGATGTACCGTAATTTCCATTCCATGGTTTTTAGCATGTGATATTAAATATTGAACTAACAGTTCATTGACAATAGTTCCTTCTTGGAATATTTCACGGCGATTATTTTCATTTGATAATGAATATTTCCATTCAACCTCACTTTTCACTGTTTTCCTCAATTTTGGTGCATCAAGTTGGCGCGGTTGGTTTGTAGATTGTAATTGGTGCTGTTGTTGATACATTTTTGAGTCTTGGGTACTACTAGGTACTTGAATTGGATTATGTTTTGGGCTGTTACCAAGTGACTGACTTTGTTCAGGTTCTGACTTTATTACCACTTCACTGTTCATCAGCTCGACTTCCTTCTGAATAGCAGGAATAGCCTTTTTCCTTACCACATCTGTCATGATTTTCCGCCATCTATTTCTACAAGTTAATGATGGGCGACCTTGAATTTCTTGAGCAATTGCCTTCCATTTGGTTCCGTGAACCTTGACTGATCTTATCAATTGTAAGTCCTCATCGTGACTCCATGGTTTCAATCTGTCCTTTGTGGTTGGATCCAATACTTCGATATACCTCTTGGCACATTGATCATCTGTTCTACCACCAATTTCAGCGGCCACCTTCTTCCACGAGGCACCCCATTTATTGTACGCGAGTAATAACTTTGAATCTTCCTCCTCCGTCCATTTTCCTTTTCGTAAGCTTGGATCGAGTGAGTTGCTCCATCTTTTCCTACAATCCTTTACCTTTCTTTGTGTAGTTTGAGCAAATGAGTTTGCAACTATCTCCCAATTGATCTCATCGACTGATATGGTAGACAACTCAGTTTCAGAATCAAGAGATTTCATTATTATATCCCTTAATTGTGTATCTTCTTCTTTGGTCCATGGTCTTCTTCTCTCTCTTCTAAAAGTTTGTATGCCTAATGATTCTGTTATTGATAATGGATCTATTGGAATTTTTACTATCTTAGGTGATTGTTTTGAATGTAGGTTTGATTTCAATTCATCTTCAATAGGAGAAGTCATTATCGAAGTTATTTTATTTTAAAACCAACTTTTAATCAGCAAATAATAACAATATAAAAACAGAAACAGAGTAGATATGCAACAAATAAATAAAAAGAATCACCAAAATGCACACAAATGTAAACACTCCTATAACACCTTTCCCTGAATTTACTCTTTAATTCTATGTTGGATCTACTTCTAGGAAGAGAAGGTTAAAAAAACATAAAAAATATAATGGTAAAAAAAAAAAACGGCGGTCATGTGACATTTGTCCTGAAATGCGATGAGTCCTTCTTTAAACTGGGGAAATGAAATGAAAACAGAAGTTGACAATACAAATGGCAATTCAAGATGTACCAGAAATTATAAATTTCGTTATCATTGCTATACAATTGATGTAGAACACAAGAAAGAAGCAAGACCCAACGAATTCGATTGCCTATCTATCTCATTAATTTATTATAATTATACCCTTCATTTCAAAGTCTTGCTAATTGTCTCTATTCCTGATTGTCTGCATTTTTCTTTGTTTTTTTGTTCATCAATATTTCCCTATTTTTCTGCCTTCAAGTCCTCTCTGACTGCCTTATTTTCAATTAATCTTAATAAATTTCTAAGTAACATTGCAATGGTTACTTTACCAATTGATGGAACATATAAACCAGCCTTTAACTTGATATCTTCGTTAAAATTCTTGCAACTGGAGAAATTTATAACAATGGTACCATTTGAAACATGTTCAGTTGGAAACTTATACCCGTCAACTGGAACACCAGTTATAATAACATCACAGGTTGGTGCTAACTTCTCAACTGAATACTCTTGGGAGTCTAAGTCAATTACCTTGTGACGTTGTTCCAGTAAATCATTACCTCTGGTGTATTGTTGAATATTATTTATATCGGCAGAGTATACAATAGCACCATCGTTTGCTAATAAAGCTGCCAAAGGTCTACCGACGATTTCCGAACGATTAACAATTAAAACTTTCTTACCATATAATCTATTTCCGTAATGCAACAAGGTGTTATAAGCTCCCAAATATTCTAAAATCTTAACCATGGCCAATGGAGTACATGGTAAGATGGATTTTTGTTCGTTGTGGGGAGGATCTAAGAATCTTATATTGTGGTAGAGGTTATGGTAGTACATGAAATTTAACCCTTCAACGTCCTTCTCTGGTGAAATTAATTGTTGTAAGTATTGATCTTGTCTGTCACCAAAAACTGGGAAATAAACCATTATTCCGTGAACGCTGTCATCCTTGTTCGCCTTGATAAGAGTTGCTTCTAATTCATTCTTGTCAACCTTGGTAAGCTCGTACTCGAACCCCAACAGCTCACAGGTTTTACCAGTCCATGAAGCGTACATTGCAGCTGCTGGATCATCATTGGCAAGAAATCCAACTAATTTGGGTCTGTATGAAAGTTTGGAAACCTTTTCAACAACTTCTTCAGTATATGGCTTCGCAATAGTCGAAGCTAAGATAGTTCTACCAGCAGGTTTACTTGACATTATGGTTAGTTTGTGAATATATATATATGTATATATTTAAAATTAGTTATGTACTTAACTGAAGAAGAACGAAAGAAAAAAGATCCGTCCAAAGTACAGTTATATATAATTGGCTTTTTTTTCTTTTCCCGTAATTAATTTATCTACCCTCATTAAACCGAAGTCAGTTTAGACTCGAGTGTATACTGTTTATTTTTTGGGCACGTGCAAATCTCATCGAGATAATTAATGCGCACTGACTCTGGATGTCTTCTTTTTGGTTGCAGATTCGTTTATCTTAAATGGGCAGATGCATTTTTGTATAAGCTTTGCCAAATAAAGGCTTCACTTAACATCAACTCAACATCCGTCTCTTGCCACAAATGAGTAGGTGGGTTTTGTAAAAATAATAAAATTTCCTGGAAATCCTTTTGCTTTAGTTCGTCGCTAAATTTAATCAAAAATGCAGCACAGACGTAAACGTGAAAATTATTGAACCCTAACGGCGTTTCACTCAAGTAAGTATCCCACATTCTAATGATTAACCCAATAGATAACTCTCTCATCAACAAACAATTCATCCATCTGAACAGGAATTGAATAAATTCAATGCCCTCACTGTCAAAATGGTTTAGTAATTCAACATCAATCTTGGTAATTAAATTCTTCAAATCTTGAACTTGGCGCAAGATCCCTGGCTGTTGGTGAATGTAATTATCGGTAATGTTTTCCAATAATCTTGACAAACACCAATATGTATCGGCTTCAATCTTAGATCTAATGGAGTTTGAAAGTCTTGCTGGATCAAAATTGGTCTCAATGTCAATCCTCATTAAATCTGGACTATTTAATATTTTTCTTTCCTCATCTTCGTCAGTTTCTCCAGTCAATCCAGGTATAAACAAGGAATCGTCCTTATCATGAGATTTTATTCTTTGAAGCTGCCAAATGTAATTGCCTAAGAAAATTTGATAAAATGGAGTACATAAGTCATTAATCCCTTGAACGTATCCACTTGCAGGATGTCTGACGGCCCAAAGAAAAAGGATCTTTCTTAATGATTCTTGGGTAGCTGCGTGCGAATAAAGTTTTATCTTTGGATTTGTTCTTTTAACATCAATATTAATTTGATGATACAATTGTTTATCACGGGTTGGATCAGAAACATCTTTATGGCTACTGTCGTTACTGTTATTGGTTTGGCCATTATTAATGCTAGTAGTATGACTATTGTAACTTCCGCTCAGTGAATCTTCTTTGAAATTTATTTGGGAATTAACTGAATTCAATCCTTCTGTATACTCTTGCCTCTTACGAATTAATGTAGAAGATTGCCTTGATTTATTGGTTGGTAGATATCCCAATAATGTCTGCCAAGTAATGGCTCGCAACTCCATTGGTATACCATTCCAAGATAACTTCCTAAGATCCTGTAAATCTATGTTGTTGTTTGCATCGTATATCTTCTTAAACTTAAGATATTTTGAATTTAATGAATTTAATTTGTGCATTTCTAATTTTGCCTGATAATCTTCCTCATCCATTGATTGCTTGGTTGGAGATGAAGTTCGAGATCTTACAGTATTGCTGTTATTACTGTTTATCATAGTAAGATCTGGATACAATGCATCCATCATTGGACTTGCTTGCAACGAAATCTTTCTCGATGTTGCTGGTGGCTGAGAAGGAATAGGGGTAACTTCATCAAGATCTGCATCCCAGTCATCATCCAAATCAGCATATTTCTGACGTCGATAATTGGAAACAGAGCGACCAATTTGATTACTACTATTTATGCTTGAAGAACTCATATTTATATTTGCTGTCATAGACTCACTAAGAGTTCTCTGAACTGATCTTCTCCCAGCTGGACCAGATGGCGGTGCTGTTGCAGAGGCATATAAATTCCTTTCCTTTGGAGAGCTATTCCTGGGCCCACTCGTAGTATGGTGGTTATTATTACTATTAGCATTAATTTTGTTGTCGCTTTGTATACTGATATTGCTATGGCTATGGTTGTTGGAGGAGGTGGTGGTGGTGTTACCCTGACCATATCCAAAATTACCATAAATCACACTGTTAACATCCCTATATGTTTGCTCGGTTGACCCGTTAGGGCTGCCTGAAAACGTAGCAGGTAAAATTGTACCAGCTCCAATTGGACTACTTGGTATATCTTGATCAAGATGTGAGAAGGAACCACTTAATCTTCCACCTGTACCTGATCCAGCTCCGGACCCCGAACCTGAGCCCGATGTCGATCTTGATCCCGTCAAGGAAAGGTTTTTCAAAAATGATGAAAGGTGCTTACCTTTACCACCATTTTCTCCAAAGATAAATTCATTATTGGTATTCGAATATACCTGAGACATTTCCGGCTTCTTCTTCCCCATAGTTACTGTATTTCAGCTAGAGGAACTTAGGTAGAATGTGTTAAGATTGTTGCTTTCAACTTGTCGTATAGGTGTTATCGTTTTTCTTCGTCCAGTATGCACACCACTCTGGATATCAGAGAACACACCTGTTACTGCAACACTCCACGACAACAAAGTCTAAGAAAAAATAACCACTATAGATATTGCTATAAGTTAAATTCAATAGTTGTTTCTTTGTTTATTTGTTTATTTTAGTATAAATATTTCTATATATGTAGTGCTTAAGCAGTGATTTCACCCTTAACGGCAACAGCACCTTGCTTTAATTCTCTACCAGAAACATGTAAAACACCGTTCTGAGTGATGTTAACAATAACTTCAAGCTTAGAGTTTTCCTTTAAGTCCTTAAGAGCTAATTCCCCAAGTAATTTACCACATTCAAAGACAACTTCTCTCTTAATTTCTGGTTCATCATCTGAGTAATCATCATCAGAATCATCTTCATTGGCTTCTGGTTCAATAACAGTTTCCTTAATGGTTCTGGTACCTTCGTATAATTCAATCTTGACAGAAGAAGAAGAACCATTAGTAACTTCAAGAGACTTCTTGATTGGGTAAGCGGTTTCGGCAACTAAGATAGATTGGAAGTTACCTTCGGCATCCTTGATACCAATTGGGTTCTTTAAGTGTTGAGTGTTAACGACAACAGGTTGTAAAGATTCCTTGATTTCTTCTTCATCAAATGATTCGATTAAAGAAGCTTGTAAAGCAGCACCTCTACAGATTAATTCGGCTGGGTCTAAAGCCTTTGGATTTAAAGCTGGGGCAACAACAACGGTAGATTCTGGGAAAACAAAAGAAATGTTAGAAGCTAACTTTGGAGTGTGAGAAGTTCCACCAACTAAGACAACTTCATCAATATCTAATGAATCTAAACCAGCCTTGGCGACAACCTTTTCAACGAAACCAGTCATTTGAGATAAGACAGATTTACAGGTTAACTCATATCTAAGTCTATTTATAGTGGTGTGGAAATCGAAACCATCGGCTAATGATTCAATTGAACAAGTAGAAGTTTGAACGTTAGATAAAGTTTTCTTAACGGTAATAGATTCAGCAGTTAACTTAGCAACTGATCTCTTGTTTGATCTTGGATTGGTTTGGTATTTCTTTTGGAATTCCTTAGCGAAAAATTCAGATAATGAAGCATCTAATTTGTCACCACCTAAGCCGTATTCGTGTAAAGTAGCTAAAATGGTTAAGATACCACCTCTAACAGAGATAACTGCACCATCGGATCTAACACCACCAAAATCAGCAACAACGTAGATCTTATCTTGTTGTAAACGTTCTGGTTCGTTAGAAAGGTGAGCTAAAAGAGCAGCAGATGGCTCGTTGATTAATTGTAAAACCTTTAAACCAGCTTCACCAGAGATCTTGGATAATTCTTGTCTTTGAGTGGCAGAGAAATCGGTTGGAACAGTCATAACAACACCTTCAATAGACTTACCAATGTAATCTTCAGCGGCGGACTTGATTTGCTTTAAGTGTCTCTTAGTAGCTTCTTCGACAGAGATAGTTTCAGTCTTACCTTCTTCTCTTGAAACTTCAAAACCTGGTTGACCGTCGGCAATCTTGATAACCTTGGCACCTTCAGTTTCGTGGTGAGTCAATTCATCGAATGACTTACCAATGTAGTCTCTGAAGTTAGTGATTGTGTTTTGTGGGTTTCTGATTAATTGAGCCTTGGCTTGAGCTCCGTGATATTCATCTTCACCAACGTATGATAAAACGGATGGGATCGAACGATCACCATCTGGGTTGGCAATAACGTCAACCTTACCATCTTGGTTGGCAACGGCAATAGAGGAAGAAGTGTTACCAAAGGCAATACCAATAACAGCAGACATAATGTACTAATTTATTTTGTTAAGATTTTGTTACAGTTGTATGGAAGGGGAGATGAAGATAATGGGCAATCAATTTCACCTCTTCGCTTTTTTTTTCAAAAAAAATTTATTTAATTTTCTTTGTAAGCGCTTATGTAAGAAAAGTAACTACACAAATTAAATAATCATACAAGTTGAAGAAGATGTTTCAAACTTTAAGTTTGTCATGGGAAAGTTTTATTGAAGCTTACTGTGCAATGAAAGAGAAGGAGGGCCGGGGTCCTCTAAGTGACTTATGGAATATACTGGAGTTTTGACGATATCCTTTTGAGCGCTTTGGTATGCTTTGGGCATCTCTCCCCACTGTTGAATAAACTTGGATAACTGACTTTAATATCACAATAATTTACCAAATCTTTTCCATTGCCATAAAGGATCCGAGAGAAGAGTGGCAACTCCATTCTATAATTGCAGATCTGCTTGCATTCAGGTGTTAAAATGTCTAAAAAAAAATTATTTAGGTCGTAGCCGGATTCGAACCGGCGTCGTTTGGATCAGAACCAAAAGTGATAACCACTACACTATACAACCTGAATTTTAGTAAAAATTTCATTTACATTTAGCTGTTCATTGTATATTTTTGGTTGACGCACGACCTTTTAAAGTATATGATATAAGTATGTACTACGATTTCTCAAAGGTAAAGAATAAATTACTTCTTTTTCTATTGTATTTGATACAATTGTTGTAGATAAATTCGAAATTATTGGTATTGGTAATTTTTTAAATTTTCAATAAAATAGAGAAAGGGTAAAAAAGAAATTTATATTAGAAATTTGAGTGAAACAGTTTAGCGGTGGTTTAATTTCTTGAAAAGATATTTCTTGTATAGCACCTTTTAAGGAAAAAGGGAAAGAGATTAAAGAGCTTTAATTTTTCAATAATTAGGTAAACTTTATGAATTGAAATAAAAAAAGTCGGTCACAAAAATAAGATTTTTTTAGTACATATTTGAGTCATAATTAAGTATTTTTTAAAAAAAATAGGATGTCAAGCATAACATTAGCCCAGATTTGTACTTAGAACTAATACAAATAAAAAAGTAACCAACCATTCAAAATGATTTCAATGAAAACGATATATAATATTACGTTTTCTGTTTTGGTATCGTGCCATGGTTATTATATAATTATTGATTTTAATTACTGTCCACAATTCATCATGAGAATCCAAAGTATTGATCATAATCAAAATAACACTCGTCAAATATCAACGCTTCTTCATTATAGTCGGGAAAATCTATTGAAACTAAATTGTCTTCAAAATAGAAATCTTCAATCGATTCATTTTGTCTATTATGTACCTCTGCAATCTCTACTTCTGCTGATTTTTTCTTAGCGAGCTCTACTTCGTTTATCAATTCTAACAATACATCGTATTTTGGATTTCTCTCTATTGACAAAGGCTGACGTCTAGCTTTCTTCTTTCTTGACTTCTTTAGCTTGTTCTTTCTCCCAAAATTAACAAAATCTTCTCCAATTCTCTCAATTGAATCAGTAGGGTTGTTTGGGATCTTAAATATTACTGCCCAATCATTGAATTTAACTATTCGAGAACTACCGTAATTTTTTGAAGGTTTTAAACTAGTAATATTCATAGTTTAATCTATTGAATTAAACTTACCAAATTCTTATTTGACAAAAAGATAAAACTATATACTTTAAATATATTAATTTGTTCTGAGTCTCTTTTTTTTTGGCCTAATCAGCATAGCAGTATCAAATATATAAGGTTGTTTTGAGGAAAGTCCAGTACGCATTTTGAGAAACATTTGCAGCCAAAGAAAAAATACTTGAAAAATATAAGATGACATACGAAAAGAAGAACATCTACAAAAAGGTTAGAAAAATTATTTGAAAGAATAGAAATTATGTTAGGCTTAAGCCATATATAATTCCCTGATGCTAACCAAAATGTTGAAATACAAGATTTTTGGATTCCCCCCAGTTTATTTTTCTTTGTTTGATGTGTATTTAACATTACGAAACCTTATTTCATTTTTGATAAACTTGTATATATTTTGATGCATCGTAACTGAAAGAATACTTCAAATATTATTTTTATAAGACAGGAAACATGAATAAGACAAATAGTCGTAAGCTCATTAAAGCTTCAATTTTTAGCCTTGTTTTCATTTGTATTACTCTTCTACTACTTTCATTATCAAAACAGTCTTCTTTGGATATTAATCTGTGGTATAGCCTGAATTCGTTAAACAAACCGGAGAAAACAACAGCATTTGAGTTACCAAATTATCCACGTTCCCTGATTTTGAATCCTAAGAGAAAGCGTATTCTGCCATTGAAATTTAGAATATATAGTCATAATGTTCATGAGAGTTTGCATGGTGAACAAGCACCAGGAGAACAACCTTGGGAAGAAAGGGTTCAAATGCTCACTAATTCGATAACATTCAATACCAGACAGAATACAATTGTAGCATTACAAGAATTAAATAAGATTCAATTATTTGATATTAAGACAAGAATGAATACGTATGAGGGTGAAGAAGTATGGAGTTCTTATGAAATCCCTAACATTGATGGTGAAAACATTGGATTGACTTTGCCAATACTTTTTAAAAAATCTGAGTGGGAAATAATGTATGCTTATACACATTGGTTAAATGGTGAAGGAACAAAGCTTCCTGGTTGGGATGCCTCAACAATTAATACCGTAACAATTGTGACTCTCAAACATAAAGTCACCAAGAATTTCATAAATATTTTCAATACTCAATTAGATCCAAATGGAAAGAAATTGCATATCATGGCAGTAACCTCAATAATTAGTATTGCTAGGGTTTTAAATAGAAATTGGCCCACCTTTGTCACTGGTGAATTGAACTTTGAACCCAGCATGTTACCTTATAAGATGCTACATGATGAATTTAAAGATATTTCACCACTTTCTCAAGAACTGACTACATTTGGCTACTTAAAATCAACAATAACTGGGTTCAAAGGAGAATATATTGGGGAAGGAAAGGGAAAAGTATTGGATTATATATTTGCTCTGAAGTTTATTCAAAGCTTTGATAGTACTTTTGAATGTGAGGGACCAGTTTCTTATATCCTAAGGCATCATGGATTTGGTTTATTGTCTTCCAAATTTTCAAAGGAGTATTTCAGTGATCATAGACCCTTAGTCGGTGACTTCATTATAGAAAAATGCTAATGCAGCCTTTTTCAGAGAGATGTTGAAGGATTCTATTATCTCTCTAAGATTAAAAGTACATCAACATTCCGAATCTTGATTTGATGAGCTACAAACTCTTGCGTTTTGCAAGAAAAATCTTATAGTAACATAAATATAAAGTTTCGTTCCCAGGGCCAAAAAAAGCTGCAATTTATCGATTTTGACTTTAACAAACTTCAATGTAGATTTCAAAGTAAAATGAGTGAACTATCTTAAAACTTGTATTAGGAATAAAAAAATGCGCAAACCCGGAATCGAACCGGGGGCCCAACGATGGCAACGTTGGATTTTACCACTAAACCATTTGC
>JANIVZ010000088.1:0-51971 GCA_030578175.1 Dujonia santamariae | reverse complement strand
GTACCATTTGGGTTATATTTTCAAGATTCAGCTACTACTACATTTGATGGTATAATAGAATTACATGATACAGTAATGTTTTATATAGTAACAACTGTTAGATTAGTAGCCTATTTATTATATGTAATTTTTTTTTTTTCAAACATCTTATTTCCCGTCGTCCATTCCACACAAAGGCTAACAGAATAAGTAAGAAAAGTGAGTGGAGTGGAGTTGAAAATATAAATTGCTGTGTTCTCTTTTTGGAAGGCTGCTACTAAATTATGTAAAGTACCCCATATACTCTTCCTCATTTTCATCCTCATTTTCATCCTCATTTTCATCCTCTTACTCATACTCCACTCCTTCTTACATAAATTCACATCCATATACCAACCACTCCTTCCTCCCTCTCGGTGGCGTATCCGTCTCCTCCTTCCCTATCTTACTATTTCTCCCTCTCCTCTATATTTATTTCTCTTCTAGGTGGAATTGGTGTGTGGTGTAAAATAATATTTACCTTTCTGGGACGTTGACGAGTTCTGCATAGTAACCAATAAAGATAAGAATCGTAAACCTAAAAATCAACCCCCGAGAGTACTAACAAAATCAACCAACAAACCACAACAACCAACTAACTAACTATCCAACCAATCAACCAATTAATTACACCAAATTACAGACAAAGAAGGAGATACACTGCAAACAAAAATCCAATGATGTCTTCTTAAACTGAAAGAATACTTTTTTATTCATCATCACACTATTTCCTTTAATATTCCAATCAACTTGTATAAAAATGGGGTGGTCTATTTTACGACGCTCCGCTGGCGCCTATCCGGCGAGGACAACTGCGTTGAGCTTGTCTCCCTTCGGTCGTACTTCTAGCCTTCTGGGAGTAAGGTTGCAACTCCCCGAAGGGGAGCTAGGCTCGATGCGATCGTCCTCCCCGGATAGGGGCCCAAGCGGAGCGGTATTAAATAGTGCATGTTTATCGCAAGACGCTCCGCTGGCGCTTATCCGGCGAGGACAACTGCGTTGAGCTTGTCTCCCTTCGGTGGGTCTTTTGTACTTCAAGCTGCCCCTAATGGGGATGATAGTAGTATCTTCCTGAAGAGGACCCACTCCAATGAAGTCGTCCTCACGGTATCGGAGGAAAAGTACAATTTGATTATCATATAAGATTTTCTATTAGTCTATCAGAAAGGGATATATCATATTGGAATTGACTCAAAGAATTCACTTATGAACGAGAGATTTAAAAATGGATGATATGTTCTTCGTTTCTACCTTTTGGTGAATCTCATAAGGCTTTTACAGATCACTTTTGGTGGTTGTTTTATGTTCTATAAATGGAATTCTATTATTCTACTTAATCAATCTTCATCATCAGATTCATTCTTTGACTTCTTTTTCTGTTCATTTAATTCCTTGTTGAAATCTTCAAATACAAACATTCTTGCTTCTCTCTCTGGTGCAGGCTTTGTGGTATCTCTAACCCCATTGGTACGTTTATGATGGTAACCAGGGAACATTTCCCAAGAGAAAACACCCGATCTTTCGATTCTTAACCCTTCACTACGACCAATCAGCCTTATTCCCCAAGATCTGTACGGTTCACCTTCAAATACAGATATAATAACTTTCCCTGAAATGCTATCTTCTCTACCACCATAATTGTAACCACCAAAATCATTCTTGGATTGATTATTCACCAACTTGAAGATCGTCTTGCAGTTCTTAAAGAAACTCAACATTAATTTTTGATGGTCTCTAATATTACGGTCTTGGTCCTTCATACCTCTACCCGTGTGCGGGAAGTTAAACATAATGTAGTCTAAGTTCTTGTTGTCTTTGAAAAGCTTACTAGCGTTTTTCTTGACCTTTAACGTTTCTGGCAACTTCGTAGCATCGATTTCAAATCTGACGTCTACCCCTTCACTTGAAAGGAATTCTAAATTCGCCTGAACTGTGTCTGGGTACTTGGCTAATAACTCTTCTTTGGTATCAAAACTGGTTGCGATCAAGTTCTTTGGTTCAACAAAGTTTTCTGAGACAATTGATTTAGCAAATGAAAAATCTCCTTCTCCGACAAGTAACACTTTTTGATCCTTTTCAAATGGATTAATACCCTTTTGAATTTGCTGCAATTGTCGTATCTGTTGCTTCTTATTTCCACCACCTTTACCTTGGCTCATCGACTTTTGCTTCTGAGTTTTCAGTTCTTCCTGCCTTTTAATTTTATCTGCAATACGCTTTCTTTCTTGTTCTTTCAAGTTTTGACGAGCAAGCGCACCGATAAGACCTTTACTGTTTACTTTATTCCTAAGTTTACCACCCATGTTTTATTATTACTATTTATATTGTGTTAGAGATGAAGAGGAAAAGGAAGAGTTGTATCAATAAGCTCATCTATTTTATTTACCGCATCGCATCTCATCGATATCCATATACTGCGAAAATCAAAGATATGCCATAATCGATGAAATTACAATTGTATATATACCTTATTACATCCCCGATCTCTAGTTAATCCGTCCAACATTTGTTCAAAACTACATTGATTGAATCACTAATATTCTGAATTTACTATACATATCCTTCTATATTGATTGACGCTCTATTTACTAGTTACTAAATATGGAATGCTCTACTCTCTTCGGATATATAATCTCCATTAACACGCTCTCTGTTTTCTTCATCATCATCGTCATCATCATCATCATCACCTTCTTTCTTGTCAGATATTTCTTCAGTCTCACTTTCAGAGATGTTACTAGCATGTCTGACTCTGCTTAAACCCATACCACTGTCTTCATCTTCTTCACTATCGCTGTCACTATCAGTGGCTTCTCTTTCAGCATCTACTTCTTCATCCTCATCCTCTTCTTCTTCATCAGTCAAATCTTCTAACTGTTCAACTTCTCCGTCATTGTATTCATAAAATAACATAAATGTACCTTGTGAATTTATAACCTCATCCTCAGTTACAACATATACGGATTCATCACTTATTCTCCACCAAGTACCTCTAAGTTTACGGTAACATATATAATGCCCATAATTATGAGTACCATAATGACTAATTACAGCCTTAAGATCATAAGTCAAGGCAGAATCTACTGTTTCCTTTTCTTCAATAGTTTCACCGTTCTCTTCAACTTGTTCTTCATTGACAGCAGTATTTTCATTTTCATTTCCCTTTCTCAACGGTAATCTTGCATCTGTGTTAATGTGATCAGGATCAGCGGTATATTTCGAAAGATCCAACTTAACAGGGAACTCAACTGCACATGAGTTTTTGACAATTTGATAGGTCCTTGGATCAAATACACTTCTATTAATATGCATTGATAATAATGGAGATGGTCTACTAAGTAAAATTTGCTTAGATTTTCTAGTTTTCTTTATCATTTGCTTAATCGTTAATTTTTCAAACACTTCATCTGTAATATAATTTTTCTTTAATTCTTCAGAAATACCTTCAATTCTCTTTTGGTACATGCTTACTAATTTAGCAGCTGATGCATCTTGTTCATCAATCTTTGATTGAAGAAATTCTTTGGTTTGAAGTAATCCACATCTATTACAATTGACATCTTCAATAATATCGGGAGCAATCCAATCGTTCAACAACGTATAGATGTTATATGAGTAGGCTGATCTGTTTGGCAAATTTAATGATAATCCACTATTTACAGAGTAACGGATTCCACCATGTTCTCCACAGGTAAGACATCCAACCCTTTCAACAGTTATACCATCGACTGGTGTTATTAAATTAAGTGGAAGATATTTCAGACTTTCGTTCCCATCGTCTGAGAAATCTGGATCAACTTGAGTAGCTGGAACGTAAACGTTACCCATGTAACCAATATCTTCCAAACCAAATACAAAATTAGTAATATCCTTTCTATCAACAAATTTTTCTTTCTTTTCTTCATTTTGTACCTTTTCATCAGCTTTATTTTCAGACTTTGCCTTGATTTCCTTTTCCAACAATCCAAAAATTAATTGATAAAATTCTTGAGCATCTTCTTGATTGTACCCAGAAAAGAAGTTTTGCTTAGGGCCATTAGGCATATGGTTTAACAAGTTCCTAGTAGAGAATTCTTTCCCCTTAGTACCATATGAACCATTTACCCCATCCAATAATAATTTTAAAGCAGCAGTGAATTCTAAACCATCTCTAACTTGGTTGGATTTTACCAATTCACCACCTTCCAACTCTATTTGCTCATACATGAACCCATCTATAAAGTTTAATAACTGCTTGGATGACGCCAACGATTGTATAACCGAGTTCATAAAACATGTATTTCCATCGTTGGAAATTCCTCCAACTTCCCCACCATTCTTGATAGCAAACCTGTACTCCTTAGTACGCTTAGTACGAAATCTTGAGGTGGCTCCACCAACGTATCGCTGCATAAGTGACGTGACTGGATTAAGCAGCAGGTTCAGCAGAAAATTTAAAAGACCAAGTCCGAGACCAAATTGATTTGAGTATATTCCAATTACAACAGTTGTAAAAAGAATAGCAGTTGCAGTAGATGACGATCCAATATTTTTGAACCACCCCAAGATTAGTCTAAGCTGACTTAATATAGTTGACAGATTCGATAAAGTAAGATGATCCTGAACCGAAATTAAAAATGGACCCAAGATCAATAAGAATAGGACAAATATCGATGATGCTAAAACAGTTCTTTTTGTTGCCAAAGATTGGAACATAAACGTAGATTCAGTCAAAGAAAAAGCACAGAAAGAAATATATAAAAAGTTTCTTTCCTATTAATACTAACACGTCTGGATTATGCTACGTGCCTTAGCTTTTCACTTGTTCTTACCGTTTTATTCTACGGTTTATTCCGACAATCATATAATCTTCGATGGGCATTTTTTTCTCTTTTCATTTTACTAATAAAACTCGGACTGCAGATAATTATCGTCGAACCCCGATTCTGGTCAATTCATCCAACGAAGTGGACTTTTTAGAAGATTTTTATAGTAATAGAATGTCATAAGGCGGGTAGTCGTTTGAAGGCTGTCACTTTTCATATTTTTGCTCTTTTGAATTGTTAATTTGACTACAAGTATCAATGTAAATACGAAAATACGTGAACGCAACATGTGGGCAATTTGGGTGCAAAAAATAAAATTTCAGCCGTTTTTTGGTATATAGTACTTAAAGTTGACCTCCTAGGAATAAAAAGATTTTTCCGTCAATCAACAATCCTCAATGTATTACCATGAATACAAGCAGAAAGAATCAACAATGTTGAACAGAGATTTTTTTTGTTTCTTCTTTGGGACGTTTCATAATTTTTTTTAAACTTACATAAAATTAAACAAAAAAGCATAAATTCAGGTAAATATCAAAACTATTTGCTATTTTACATCTATAAATAAACACATATAATATATGCGTCCACTCTTTTTGACTTCACTTTCTTTTTTCCACTCTCCACTCTCCACACCCCCTCTAATCTTTTAAGTTTTTAGACTTCAAATTATTGTCTTTGATAAATTTGTGGAGCTATTCCTCTAAAGTTATTGTATTGATGATTCATCGGAGGTCTATCTTTACCCCAACCACATTTCAATGGTCTACCATTGACATTAAACCCAGCTAATTGAACAATAACCATTGCAGCTCTTTCATGTGAATCGTATTTAACAAACGCACATCCTCTTTCTGGATGGAACTTGAAATCCACAATATACCCAAAGTTTTGTAACAAAGGGATAAGATCTCCTTGTTCAGTGAAATGAGCAATATTACCAAGGTAAACAGTAGTTTGCCAAGATGGAGTTTGTCTAAGAACGATGTCGTAAGATTGTGGTGACATGACTGGTATTGGTCTTCCGTTGTTGTAGTTAGCGCCAACACCATTAGAGAAAACTGGACCATTGGGCACTGGGCCGTTTATAGGTACCTGTGGCGAGCCTTGTTGCTGATGTGGTTGTTGTTGTTGTTGTTGTTGTTGTTGTTGATGTGAAATTGGTTGCAGTTGATGATGTTGTTGCTGTTGTTGTGCTTGAAGACCTTGGAAATTATTTTCTTCTTGCTTCCCTAATCCAGGCAACACACCAGGCTGACCTGGTAGCGGATATTCAGGCTCAAAATGTTGGTCTTGTACTCGATCTTGTTGAATTTGCTGCTGTTGTTGTTGCTGGTGGAAAATGTCATATTGCTGTTGCTGCTGTTGCTGTTGGAATTGACCTTGATCTTGAAGATCTCCTTGTTGCAATTGGGGTGAACCCATGAAATTCTTATATTGACCATTAAATTTGTTGTTATTATTATTGTTATTATTATGATGACCATTATGACCATTATTACCATTATTCATGTTGTATCTTCCATTATTATATCTTCTATTACTATTATTATTATTATTATTATGATTATTATTATGATTATTGTTATGTTGAGGTTGACCCATTTGTTTATGAGAGGCCCAATTACACCTAATTGCTCTACCGCAAATCCATTCACCATTCATAGTTTGTAAAGCCAATTCAGCATCTTGTTGGCTAGTGAAATTAACAAACCCATAGCCTCTTGATCTTGAAGTTTGCATATCCCACATGACTCTGGCCAGTTTTAAACTTTCAAATTTTGAAAATGCCTTGTTCAAGGATTCATCGTCAACTTCCGGAGATAAATCACCGACAAATATGTTAAATAATGGTTCATCTGCTGATTCTCCAAGAATACTGGAAGATTGATAGGCCCAATTGATCTTGATCTCAGTATCATTCAAAGATGTACCGTGTAATTGAGTCAAAGAATTTTGAGCCAGTTCACTGTTTTCAAACTCAATAAAGGCATAGTTGAATCCCAATTTATTCTTATCATTAAGGAGTTTAATGCTGTGAATTGGTCCACCAATTGAAAACACTTCCTTAATGGAATCTTCGGAAAGTGATTTATGAAGTGATCCAACATAAAGAATTTTATTAGAAATTTCACGACCACCTTCAGTTGCTGAAGCAGGGTTGATCTCTGGAGTAGTTGTTTCTGAAGTTCCCGAGGCAGGTGCTACCGATGGGGTTCCTGAATTTTCTGTTTCAATATCTTCACCTTCCAACGGTTTTTCAACATCCAATGCTTGTTCATCACTCTTTGGGTCAACTTCTGTCTCCAGATTTTCTATTCCAGCCCCAGCCCCAGCCCCAGCTCCAGTTTCAGTTTCAGTTTCAATTCCAGCTTCATTTCTAGCTTCAGATCCATTTGGCGCAATTGGCGCAATTGATTCTAACTTTGGACTTTCTTCGTGTCCTTGTTCCTTTGATGCACTCATTGCTACTGTAATACAATTTCTAAACTAGTTTGGTGTCTTGTTTTTGTACGTTTCCTTTCGTTTTGCAAGTTGCTCTATTGGTTGCTCTCAATTATCAACTGATAATGCGCTCTTTGTGATGATAAAAAAAAATCTCACTCAAATTAAGGAAAGACAAGTTAACAACCTAACAACCGAATATAAAACTATCAACACGATGCTATTCTTAAGTAGAGAATAAGAAAGGAGAATTCTAAAAAAGTAGTTTAGTCAAATTAGAAACGCGAGTCAAACCCGAAAAAACGACATTTTGGACGATCTCCTAATTTTTGAACCACACACACACGCCAAAGATCTTTACTTTGTAAGTTAGTAAACTTTGGGCTGAGAACATTAAGACGAACATCGAACAACCAACACAAAATAAAAACGGAGAACGAAGTACATATGCCGGTGTCATTAGTGTTGTCTAATCCACAGAATTTGAAATCTCTCAAAACTCAGTTGGAAGAGAGGAATGTCTTGAATAAGACTAGGAAGATTGAGAAGAGACCCAACGGTGATTTTATAATATACACCACTTTAAACCAGGGCGATATAAGTGATATTCCATCTATCCGAGAAATACTTTCAACTACAATTCATACAATAGAGTTGTATGACCCTTTGTACTTGTTGCCTCAAGGTTCTTCACCTACATCTTTATCTGTATCTGCTTCTACTTCTGCTTCTACAGCTGCAGCTGCAGCTGTTACATCTTCATCTATCTCATCATGTCTTCGCAAGTACTGCATGTTGAACTCAATACCTGAATCAGTATTCCAGCAGCTTTTGGAGTACTTACCCAAGAAATGGTCAGTATATCCCCCAATGATCCTATTCTCTTCAAATACGTTTGAAAATCAAATCTGGGAGTCTTATAATGGATTTTTCCCATTTTTGATATCGAAAATGTTTAAGAATTCCCGTCCTGCAATAACTCATTTTGCAGTCAATAAACCAATTATCGAATCTGACGTGATGAGACGTCCGTTTAACCTTGTTCCAGTGTATGGAGATTTTGGACCAGTGACAACAGACCAACTATTTGAGGATCCCAGCTTAAACAATTTTGCTGATGCCTTTTGGTGCTCAGCAGTTCAAAATTCAATTACGCAAATATGGGCTCCAAAATACACGATGTTTTCAAGAGGTAATATAAAAGAGAAGAAAAGGGTCTTAGATACATTCCCCATATCCAAGGGAGACATTGTTATTGATATGTATAGCGGGATTGGATATTTCACATTTTCATATTTGAAAAAAGAAGCGATTGTCTTTTGTTGGGAATTAAATAAGTGGTCAATTGAAGGGTTACAGAAAGGAATGGTTGCAAATAGGTTTAAATTTAAAGTTGTCGGTAGAAATGAAGTATTTACTGCAAATGAGTATATGCGTTGTTTGGATGAAGGAATTACCGCATTTATCTTTAACGAATCAAATGAATGTTCAACAAAAAGATTCGAACAATTGAACATAAGTGAATTACCAATTAGACACATAAATCTTGGATTATTACCAAGTTCGAAAGACTCATGGTCAATAAGTAGTGGCTTAATTCAAAAATACTCTACTAGTATTGATTCTTACATACATGTTCATGAAAATGTCTCAATTCATGATTTTGACAAGTTCACTAAAGATACTTTAAAATATTTTAGGGAATATGGTCCTACTGATTTTATTCATTTAGAAAAAGTTAAAACTTTTGCTCCAGATATTTGGCATATAGTAGTAGACTATAAACATACAAAAGCATACAAAAGCATACAAAAGCATACAAAAGCATTGAATAAGCAGCAATAATAATCTTGTATGAATCTAGAGATTATTTTTAGCCTATCACTAGGCGCTACAATTATGCATATGTCATAACTCTTTGGTTGAGTTTCGATCGAGGCTAGAACTGGTCGCAAGAAAGGTTATTGAATTGATTGAATTGACAATTTGGTTCAGATTGATTTCCTTATTAATATATATGAAAGGAAACTCATGCAAAACCCATTTCTATCCGATATCTTCTTCATAATTGAAGAAATCATATTCACTTTTACTTAATATCACGTGACGTATTGGGAATCCAAGCAAGGTAGAGAGGGGAACATTTACAGGAAGGCTGTGTTGAGTACCTATAGAAATAAGGAAGAGATGATCGATAATAAATGATCGAATGATTATTTTCAGATACCGGAGCAGTCAGCGTATGAAAAGTGCATTACAGGACATGAAGATGAAATTGTAAGAAATGAAAACAATATTCTTTTTTCATTGTTTTGAGATATGGATGAAATGGCTGCGAAATTTATTATGGACTTAAAAGAAGAATTTTTTTTTTTGACGTGGTACTGTCAATGTCTGACTTATTTAAATGATCAAAAACACGGCTGAATCTAATCAGAATAGAATAAAATTGGTGACATATAAGAAAACATAAAAAAAGAAAGAGCCACCAGAAAACCAAAACCTTAATAAAATGAAGTCTTTTGCTTACAAAGCTTTTTGCTTTATTTTTTTTTGAAAATAAAAAATGGGTGTCGGTGCGCCTCATGTAGATAACACCATTGCCATTCACCGCAAGGATACGATACTACAATACACAAACTTCTCTTCTTCTCCGCTATAGGACCATTTTAACAGTACATATTATTTTTATTTTTTGGTCCCATTTGTAATGAAATTACTAAAGTACGTATTTTTCTTAATTAGTGGAGAATTTGACTGCAAAAAAAAAAAAAAAGAAAAAAATAAATGCTTCTCACCTGCACACAACCACAATGAATTGGCTGCGCCCTTTTTCTGAGCATCATTAATGATCGAATTCATGCACGCTAGGCAGAGTGAAGAGGGAGAAAGACAGAAAGAGGAAGTGGAAGAGGAAAAGGAAGAGAGGGAAAAGGACGAGCACGGCGCTTTGGATAGATCCCGTAAAAATCAAAAAAAAAAAAAAATAAAACAAGCAGCTGTTGTCCTTGGATTTTTTTTTTTTCTTTTTTCACAGCCATTCGTTTTATAGACTCTGGTTTTATATACTTTGGTTTCCCATACTCGGAGTTGTACCCTTCCTGTCCATTTATATTTAATATATTAAAGATTCCGAGACACCAAGCACATATTTTTTTTTTTAATTTTATTTTAAAAGGAAGAAGAAAATATAAAAATATAAAATTTTTTGTTAATCCAACCACACACTCGGACACCCACCCATACATTTACACGTTCAACATTGAGTATAGTAAGTAAGTAAGGTTTTGTTTGGGTTTGTTTTGTTTGGTTTGGTTATAACGTCTACTTTTTTGAGAGAAAGGGTAAATCAACTATCTACCGGATTATATAATAAGGGAAGTCAGTCCCAGAGTGACTCGCACGAAAAAAAACTAAAGTTCGTTATCTATTCAACTCACAATTCCAATTCATTTTAGTTTACTCCTTGTATTTATATTGGCAGGTTACTAGTTACAGCCTATGAACATGAATAATATTGAAGGAGAGGGTGAAGAAGACCAGCTTTACGATATTTTGAATCTTCTGCCGCCGTTGAGCATTAAGCATCATCATATTTTGAGTTCAGGGTTGAGTTCACCGCCAGACCAGGTTGTCTATGATAATCTACAACAACAACAGCAACAACAACAACATCAACAGAATCACCATAATCAACAACATACTCAACAACATGGCTATCAACAGGGGAACCAGTCTTCACAATTTATGTATAATCTGTCGTCAGAACAACAATATCAATATCCAATGTTTGATGTACCCACATTTAATATTGTGAACCAAGACCTTTCACAGGGATATGTGGAGTCACCGCAAACTCAACTGTCAAGTAACCAGACACCAGCGCAAAAGAAAGCACAACTTAATGTATCGAATCAACAGAAACAAAGTCAAAGTCAACTTCAACTTCAACTTCAACAGCAACAACAACACCAACAACAACAACTTCAACAGCAACAACTTAATCAACAACAATATCCATACCAAAACCAAAACCAAAACCAAATTCAACTTCAAAAGCAACAATTACAATCACAACAACAATTCGATGGTTTATCATTAAATACTGACAATTTACAAATTTTAGATAACCTGCTTGCTCTACCAAATCACCACCATACGTCTTCTAGTTCAATTTATTCCGATGTCTCACTGAATGCTGCAAGTCCATTTATGGATGCAGTTTCTCATTTCTCAGACTATGGTAATCCACCAACAGTTTCATTAGGTCAACCACAAATTCTGCCGAATCAGCATTTACAACCTTCTGATTCTGGATTATTATTCAATTCCTTTGATACCGAGATTGCTCTAGGAGGTTCTATTCTGAGTACCAATTTACCAGCTATGGAACAATATCAATACCAGACACAGCAAAATAATCAAATACATCAACAACAACATCAAAACGAACCACAATTTCAATTTCAAGATCCATCTTGGTCATCAAATAATAGACTTACTGAGAATAATCTTTCAAGGTTTCAAAATAATAATACTAGCGAAGTTATTATAAATATAGATGCTGCACCTGAAGTTGCAGCAGCAGCTAGAACTCCTTCATTATTTTCGAACTCTTCTCATAATTCTTCGATAAACAATTCACCAAATGTTAAAACTGAAGACAATGTTCAAAATTCAATGAAATTAGGCGTACCAGGGAACCTGCCAGGAGGTGGTGGAACTCTTTCCGATTATTCAGAATCATTAAGACCTGAAGAATATCAAAATATGAAAAGAGGTAGAAGAAGGGCACATTCCATTAAATCTCAAGGTTCAGGTATAAGTGCTGGATCTAGATCAAGGTCTCGCTCTTCAAATTATTCAGATGATGATGATGCATATGAAGATGAAGGAGCAGAGGGTGAAGGATATAATTCAACAGACAACAATAGACTTGATACCGGCGGTACTGGAAGTGGTGGTGGGGTTATTCCATCTCGTGAAAAGATGCTTGAGTTGGCTTCCCCAAATCAATCGGCGAGACGTACTCAAAAGCATCCTTCTGTTTATGCTTGTCATTTATGTGATAAGAGATTTACAAGACCATACAATTTAAAGTCTCATTTAAGAACCCATACAGACGAAAGACCTTTTATTTGTAATGTATGTGGTAAGGCGTTTGCACGTCAACACGATAGGAAAAGACACGAAGATTTACATAAAGGTGAAAAGAAATTTCAATGTAAAGGATTTTTAAAGAGTGGTGAACCATATGGTTGTGGTAGAAAGTTTGCCAGAGCAGATGCATTAAGAAGACATTTCCAAACAGAGGCTGGTAAAGAGTGTATTAGATTACTTGTTGAAGAAGATGAAAGAGAAAGACCCAAGGGCGACAAGAGAACGAGTGAAGATACAGATCACTTAATTCCATCTCTAAGTGGAATACCGAAAGTTGAGGTTACGATATCACCGCCTGATGAATGAATGAGATAGAGGAACACAAATCTATTCAAACAGAATTATTCAATAATTTTCTAAAAAACATGGAATGATATGACATTGGAAAAAAATATAACAGAAAACGAAATTGAAAGCAATGATCCACTGCCCTATTCTTTTTAATTTTCATTATATAATGTAAATTAACATGTAATATATACTGAAAGATCTTTATTTGTAGATGAATTCAGCCAGAGAAAGACAATATCATCATTGACATTGAGAACCCATTCTTTTGGGGAGTAGTCCGATTGTAGTGCGCGCCCATAGTTTGAAAAATGAAACATGTTCCTATAGAATTAATTCTTAATTGAGTCTTTTAATTCTTTAGTTAACTGACCATATATACGAAGTAGATGTCGTTGGATCATGACCTGATGGTAGAGAGGTTGTCCTCTTCAAGCAAGCCAAATGGGAAAACATCGAAGTCCGAGGAAGAGTTGGCTAAATGGCAACAACAGAAACAAGAATTGATGATGAAACAGAACCGTGATTACATGGAAGCATTATTCAAGGAAAACTCTAGTAGACCAATCAAGATCAATTCTGTTCAAGTGAATAATTCACAACTGTTTAGAGAGTCCTTTGTTTCGAAACAAATTGAACCGTTGTTGCAGACTAACATAACTACATTGGAAAAGTTTTTTGATAAGCTCGATGTTGTATCTCAAAACTTCAAGAATACCAACGGTGTAGAAAACATGTTCATTTCACTTCAGGAGAATTATTCAAATAGCAATACAAGCATTGGTTTCAATAGCGGTAGCTTCTTTAGACGCCCTATTCCTTCTTCTTCGTCCTCGACGTTGGCTTTATCACCGATTATTCACTTAGTCCCCGTCAAGAGATTCTATGCTAAGACAGGTACAAACGTCGGAAATGGTGAAGGTGATGGTTACATTCAATTCCAGTTGAAAAATTTATTTGGTGGAAGTGAAAGCTTAATATTTGATGCAATTACGGGGACAAAGACACAATCTTCATATTTATTGAACTATGTTCAACCAGTCATGAACAACTCCAACTATATGTTTGAACAACTGATCTATATGAATACCAAGTCGCTTGACTGGTTGAAAAGTGACTCGAAGGTCAAGGGAACTACTACCAAGATCTTTACCCAGTATCAGAAGCTGGCGATAAATCACGATATAAGTCTTGAGAACTGCTGGAGAATTCTCTCAAATAACCAATCAAAATCGATTGATGTCTTGAGCCAGCTGGGGAATGACTTTAAGCTGTCGCTCTTGTATAATTGGAAGTATGATACTAGGGACAACACACATTTACCAAGCAAAGGTAGTATGTTTAGGTTGGGATTAGAATATTCAGGGTTATTTTCATCATTATGTCCTTCAAAGTACTTTAAAACAGTCGTTGAATTGCAAAAAGTTTTCAAATTGAATGATGCACATTCTCTTATAATAACTAACAAATCTGGATTACTTCATACGTTTGGAAATAATACCAGATCTCACGTCTTGGATAGATTTTATATCGGAGGACCAAACGACGTGAGATCATTCCTTCTAAATGGGTTGGGTCCAAAATCTTATAATCTGTCCATTGGGGGTGATTTATTTCTTAATGGAGGTGTTTCATTAATTTCAAGAATACCAAAGGTTGATCCAAGTTCCAATTTCAAAATCCACAATTTCATTAACTTTGGGAAATTGGTCCCGCTTGATAAACAAGACCCCTGGAAGAGCATAAGTTCATTCCGTCAATTGTCAATAAGTTATGGATTTGGAATATTATATAACCATCCAATGGCAAGATTTGAACTTAATTTTGTTCTCCCATTATCAATTCATGAGAGGGATTACACACGTAAGGGATTCCAGTACGGTATTGGAGTTTCATTTTTATAATTGTAAATAGTAATAGATAACAAAAAAGAGACCAAACTAATGAATAGATGCAATTTTATGGTTGTCCTTCTACAATACAGTAAAAATACCAAATGGATGTCACCACTCCAAGGGAGGCTAGAGTACAACATAAGATATACAACTTGTCATAAATTTTATTTATCTATTAAAAGGCAAAAAAAAAACTACCAAAAAGTGCTGAATCTTTCGTACATCAGAGTTTTTGCTTTTTGCATTGTTGTAAACCATTAACTGGTGTGTTTTTTTATCCATTCAGCATGCTCTTTGATTACTTCAGGAATAATTCTTGATTCAATTTCAACACCCTCGGCGGTTTCTTTTTCATTTAATCTGATCCAATTTTGGTTCCCGTCTGGGGTAACAAAAACAACCTCCCATTTTCTTGTTTGTAAAAGGTTACCAATGACCAATTGATGTTGATATCTCTGTAATGCTGCGTTAGCCTTTTGTATTAAAATCAGGTCGTCAGTCTCCAACTTGAAGGAAACAAGCATAGATTGTGGAGCCCAACTATCAACTAATCTTCTTAAGAATTTTGGAACTTGCTCTAAGTTAACTTCTAACTTCCCACCATTTGATTGACTTTGAATCTTATGAGTTGGCATTTTGGATTGTGGGAGGAAAAAGTCAGATACAGCGGCAGCCAAGTAGAAAAGAGCCTTACTTTGTAACACCTCTAAGTTTTGACTGATTTGCTTTAAAGTATACAAATATTGGTTAACAGTGGTAAATGGAATTAATAGTAATGATTTGGAATCTTGGGCTTGTCTGTACTTTCTCAACACCTTAAGCATCTGGTCAGCGTATTTGTCATTGATTTCAATTTTGTTATCCTTCTCAATCATGTAATCAAGAAAGCAATTGTTGGTAGTATGAGAGAAATGTCTTGAATATGGTAACAATGAAAATTCTCTGTGTAAGAAAATGACGGCGTATCCATTCTCAAGAAAGTATTCAGCTGAAGTAGCACCTCTGGTACCAGCTGAGAAGTTGTCAATGAATCTAACGGTATTGTTTTCAAGAGGAACAGTAGTACCACCAGAGGTGACCAACACAACGTTTTTACCGGAGGTTTCTTGATGAAATTTGACAAAATCTTCTACTGCAGCCGAGATTTCTGGTAAATAATCTGGAGCTTCATGCGTACTGAAGTATTTATCTTCGTCGGAAACTTGGGCGATAGGGAAGTTTGGAACAGTTCTATCTATGGCTGTCTCAGTTTTTGGTTTAGAAGTATGATAATTAGGCATGGTCGTTTTCTGCTCAAATGAATTAAAAGTATATCCTCTATTAGTTGTGTGTCGACCAATTAATTGTACGTTTCATTCAAAGTAGAAAGATGATGTGTTAATGATCTTGGGTTGTTACGCTTTGAAAATTTTGTGGGGGAGTTAAAATATATGCAGGATATGATGGTTGCAAAATATCCATACCAGACCAACATTAACGAAGGAGTTTAATGCACAAAAAAAACTATAATGTTAAGCAAAAAGATACATAAATCATGCTATTGAATGAGGATGAAAGAATATAACAGTAAACTCTAGAATAGGGATAGAAGATAAAATGACGAAGAGGTAAAAACAAAGGTGAAGCCAAACATTATACACCAAAACTCTGTACGGCACTTTTCACACAATACAGCAACGTAGTTTTTCTATAGATTGACGGTTGCCCTTAAATCTTGAAGTATTAGTTAAAGAGAATTGGGAAGAAGTTGTTGTTGCCACGCAGGAACTATGCTTCATCATGGCGAAGGGACGTGGCTAAGTAATTGAGTGGAAACCATAAACTTTGCGCATGAAAGTTATCTCCAGCAAAATGAGTTTATAGAGGTCAAAGGGTGACAGGAACCCCAGTGTAAATTGGTGGGGTAATATTGTGAATGAACCTCTATGATAGAAAAGAGTGCTAACTCAACAACCTTATCCTTAAGTGGTTGTTCACTGTTAACAATTGCAGAACAACATACACACTGTATGTTTTTTTGTATACAGGAATCAAATTTATACTAGTTCTTTTCTCACAGTATAAAACAGTTACATGTATGTAGTATTAACTAATGTAGAAGGAAATCAAGAGGGGCCATGGCAAATTCAATTGTATTTTTAGACGTAAGTAGAATATTTACAGTGCAATAAAGTAAAGTTTGATAGAAGAGAATCTTTCATAGGGCTTAGCTGTGAACGGCACATAGTTTGTGATGAAATGAAGTTTAAATGGTTGGTCGAGAGGGGATCACTTGGAATGATAACGTTCGGGATTACTAACCTATAGATAAGCCATAATGGTGCGTAAGGAGATTTTTACTTTTGGAATTGATCTTTACTGACAATGAAAGACGATCCATTATCGAGTACAACCAGATGACCAAAAGCAATACCAACCAAGAGTTTTGTTGGATATATAAAAAAACACTCCTTTGGGGACTATCTGGTTTGGATAGCACAGTGTAGAAATGGTGTTTTGACTTACAATTGCTACAGTGGTATATCATCAGAAAGTGAACGGTGCTTGGCACATTTTGGAAGATACTTCATTTTTGATTGTTTTACTAACACGCAGAAACCAACATCGGTAGAATAAAAATTGAGTTATTCTCTAGTGAGTTACCAAGGTAAGTATTTAATAATTTAGTATTTTTCATCATCTACTAACCAAGTAGGACTACTGAAAACTTCAGACAATTTTGTACTGGAGAACATCGTCAAAATTCCAAACCTATAGGATACAAGGGGGCCATTTTCCATAGAGTAATACCGGGATTCATGATACAAGGGGGTGATTTCCTTAGAGGAAATGGACAGGGAAGCTACAGTGTATATGGTGAAACATTTGCAGACGAAGCATTCCCATATGATCGTAAGTATAAGAGAAAGATAAAAACAATAACAACAAGAGTCAGTACTAACATAAATTAGACAAAAAATACTACGTTTCAATGGCAAATTCAGGCCCAAATACAAATGGTTGTCAATTTTTCATTTGTTGTAAAGATGTACCGCATTTAGATGGTAAGCATGTAGTATTTGGGAAAGTAATTGAAGGATTTAATGTTGTGGATTACATAGAAAAGGTTAGAACTAAGGCAGATACACCACTCAAAAACGTAATCATATCAAATTGTGGAGAGATGTAAATGAAATACACTCCATTCACAGTCAAACAACATCCATGTAAAAAATTCAAGGAAAAGTAAAATGTCCCCAGAATTAGCTGGATAGATCTCTGATATATAGTATATAGCATTATACATTTTTAGCAGCCGCATATCCTGCACACACATACATTTTATCTGCAGTACTTGGTATGATGATATATACAGGAGCACCTTACTTCAAGACTTTTTATAGTGTAGAGGATGGTGGAAACTGAATATATAATTTTATTTAGAAGAGTTGGTTAATAGGGGGGATGAGTCTATCAATAATCTCTTCTATGCTGTAAGGGGAAATTAGGAAAATACGATATATATTTCTAATTAGTATACTCTAGTGTAAGACACTAACTATAAAACGTACCAAACCTAAGTTAATGAGTCAGTACGAGTTAATTGAACTCTTAATTTCTTTTCTACGACTGAACTCTAACTACAACTTTTTCTCCTTTTATACCTCATCAGGTCGACGTACAATTACCCGCCTCTAGTGAAAATTCTTCACTAAAGACTCACCTGATGTAATTTGCAACCAGGGTACCATTGTCCATCAACAAGTTTCTGCTACTAAATCACGTGATACGCAGATTTAATAACATGGTATCATTGGAGTGTGAGAAAATCTCACCTGTTTGTGTGCAGGTTCTGATTAAATATAAAGTATAAATACGGTTGCAAAATTATATTTAGATTTGATAGCTCGTGACCTAAATTAACATTACCAATAATGTAGTTAACTAGACTAGTATATCTTTAGATTAGGGTAAAACTTTATATTAAAACCTTTGTTAGAGTAATTGTTAACCACTATACATCTACTTAAGTAATTTAGGCGGGAGTCTACTCACTTAAATATTCCAATCGAGGAGTTGTCCAAAATACCTCATTCGTGACCTCTTATCTATTAGCATCCTGAATAGGACTTATATGCTAACTCCATTGACACATCCGAGTCCTTATCCCCATAAATTTTCTTATTACCGTGAATTCTCTGATCTCTAACAACCGTGAGACATTTGAGATCCCACACAAGTATTATCTCCTCGATTTTTAGCTTTTCTAGATATCTACAGGAAAATACTGCAGGTATTGACTCTTAATCTTAACATCTTCAAACTTTGATTTGGCTTACTTAATTTCCTTAGACATATCCTTAGGCTTGTTATCCTTTGATATATCTTTTCTTTCTTGGAGTGGTACAAAGAACTTGTTACGGCATAATTCGTGATGAATTTCCATTGCTTTTGGTAATTTAGTACCATACTTAAAGAACTTCAGATAATATTCTCCAAGAGCATCACAAAAGATTTGTTGAGATTTCTTGTTCATTAACGTATAAGGAACATAATATAATACGAAATTGTCCTCACCTGATCCGAAAAACTCATTAACCTTAACATATTCATTTAATTTTTGAAGACTAGTGATATTGTTTGGATGATAATTTTTATCTTTAAGTACATCAGAATAACCAGAGAAGTAGTTTTCAATAACAATATGATTCAATGTAGCAGTTACTTCTTCAAGCTTGGAATATATCATTTGTAAATCATTCAAGTGTTGATCTTGAAAGAAATGCTTTGATTTTTGCTGGATATATGTAAAGTATACCTTATTCAAGTATCTATTAACATAAGCCTTCGTATAACCAGGATTGTGTGGCCACATTGGAATATCAATTTTATCGAAATCAAACTTATCTAAACCAGTATCTAAAATCTTGATGTAATCAATCCTTAAGACGTTTCGTTTCAAAACCGAATCTAATGCTGTTTTCCAGAGAACCATCTTATCTTTGGATTCATCTAATGGAGCCATGTTCTTAAGTGATGAACATTCGGAAACAGCATCCTTGTCAGCATATCCTAAGATTTGCATTTGATAGTTGTAATCAATTACAGATGCTTTAGTAGTATCAGATTCACCGGTAGCAGGAGCATTAAATGGGGCAGAAACGGGAAGTGTAGCGACAGAGATCTGTTTAAAGAGATCAACTAACTTTTGAATTTCATCCAGGGAATGTTTAGATGACTTCTCATGTTTTTCAGCCATCTCAGCCATAAAGGACTTAATGGAAGCAACATCATCGTTCAATTTTTTAATAGCGACGGATTGGGACAGGGAGTCTTGGACTCTTTCTTGAGGACTGGACAGCGGCATGGTTTAATAGATATCACTTTTGACTCTTAATCTATTAGAGTGTGAGAAAATCTCACCTGTTTGAATGCAAGTTCTGATTAAATATAAAGTATAAATACGGTTGCAAAATTATATTTAGATTTGATAGCTCGTGACCTAAATTAACATTACCAATAATGTAGTTGAATAGACTAGTATATCTTTAGATTAGGGTAAAACTTTATATTAAAATCTTGTTTAGAGTAACTGTTAACCACTCTACATCTAATTAAGTAATTTAGGCTAGAATCTACTCATTTAAATATTCCAATCTAGGAGTTGTCCAAGATACCTCATTCGTGACCTCTTATCTATTAGCATCCTGATTAGGACTTATATGCTAACTCCATTGACACAACCGAGTCCTTATCTCCATAAGTTTTCTTATTACCGTATATTCTCTGATCTCTAACAACCATGAAACATTTGAGATCCCACACAAGTACTATCTCCTCGATTTTTAGCTTTTCTAGATATCTACAGGAAAATACTGCAGGCAAAAAACCTCACTTACCAACAAGTATAATGTACTTGAAACTGCGATCCAGTAGACACAATCTCATAAGATACATCTGACCACAAAAAATAACTAAAAGGGTTTAACAGATTTTACTTTAGCTAATATGTCAGCAGATTTTTGGAGCTCGACTCAAAGAACGAAATGGCAACTTACGAGGTTTCAACTTTACGAGAACCGTAGAAAGCTAATGGTTCTTGAAAGAAAGATGATTCACAGTGGGTTGATCAAGGATTCACCTGGCATAGTTTATGATGCCAACATGAGAATATATTTGCACAATTGTACGTAAAGAGACCCCATTAAATTTTCTATGGAGTAACTAAGATCAACATTTAATTTTCCTGGTTGCTGGTCATAGAAAATTGAATGGTGGAGCAGGTTGTACTGTTTCAGAGACAACCAGGAAGGATACTACTTCGAGAAACATATTCAATGAAAATCCTGGTTGAAGGAAAAATTTGGATCAGGTAATTTAGATGTGATCTGGTTCTGTCTTTCAATCCCATATGAATGAAGATTACTAACTGTATAGTGCTTGTTAAACTTGGTAGAAGATTAAATATTCGACAAATTGCATTAGGAACAGCTGAAGTATATCTTACTAGATTTCTTACCAAAGTTTCCCTAAAAGAGATTAATGTTTATTTATTGGTTACCACATGCCTTTATGTTGCTTCAAAGATTGAAGAATGTCCTCAGCACATTAGACTAATTACTTCAGAAGCTCGGAATTTGTGGCCAGAGTATATTCCACAAGATATTACAAAAGTTGCAGAGTTTGAATTTTATTTGATTGAAGAGATGGATCTGTACCTTGTGATACATCATCCATACAAATCGTTGTTACAATTAAGAGACTATTTTTCATCAATATATCAGCAAGTATTACTTAATCAACATCTTCAAAATGGATGGGCACCTTTCTTACTAACGGAAGATGAGTTACAAAATTCTTGGTCAATTATTAACGATAGTTATATCACAGATTTACATTTATTATTCCCACCACACATCATTGCAATTACTGCCATTTACATTACTGTTGTTTTAAATAAACCAGACAAGCAGAAGGGACCGGAAATTGAAAATGGTTCGTCGAGAAAGGAAAGTGCAAAACCTGAAATGCATATAGATGATTTAATGTCATTAAGCTACGGAATACCTGATGGAAATAACAATAACGACAATGCTACTGGCAATAGTAATAACAAGAACATGAACAATCATAAGGGTAATAACGAAGGAAATCCTGGAAACGGGATGGATGATTTAAAGAATACATCGAAATCAATTATGTCATCCACTGATCAATCAATTAGAATTGATCAATTCAGAGAATTTTTAGCAAGATCTCATATAAATTTAGATGAAGTAGTTGAAGCATTACAGGATTTGATTAATTTATATGCAATTTGGAATCGTTATAATGAAGCTGTTGTCAAAAAAGCATTACAATATATGCTATTAAACAGATGAGTTGAATTACCAGAAGAAGGAATAGTGGCAACGAGGATAAGCCCAAATTTTAGAGGCACAGCTGGATTTTATAAAGAGGAACCAATATCCCTTGCACTTATAACCATAATAGGAATAAAGAGAATAAAATCTCCAAAATGTTGAAAATGAAAAGAAGGCAAAGATCATTTTCCAGACACTAATATTGAATTATTTTTTTAATTCAATATATTTCGGTGATTCAATGGGAGATCGGGGTACCAGTTGAGCTTAAAGAAGTAATAAAAGTATAAATTTAACTTCTTCTTGAAGAAATAACAAGTGAAAAAAAATATTATTCCTGAAAAATAATATTGGACTTAAATAATCAACATGAAACAAGCAACGGTGCAGGCATTTGAATCTGATATTTAATTTGTGGAGAGTAGGAGGTTGTTCAGAAGATATAGTGGTGTTAATCAATAAACTATAAGCTTACCCGTCTTGCTTGTGTAAAAAATGTGTATAACCGATCTCCCTGCACCCCCAAGTATCTTTAGCCTGCTAGGATCATTAGCTAAGGTCAAGGTCAAAAACGAAAACACTATAAGGACAACTGAGAGGATAGATGCCTTCCTTAATTGCTTTACATGTCCCACTAGGTTTAATACTGGTTGTCCGGGTAGATTTCTGAGTATGAACCTGAGAGGGGTAGTTCTTTATCAACAACCTTGTATGTCTTTTATGTCATACATGAGTTCTAAATGGAATATGACATAGTAATAATATAAGTGAGGGGTGAAGAAATATAAGGTTCATGGCTTTTTCTGTCAACTATAAACTTTATTAAAAGGAAGTTTAAAAATGAATGAATGAGTGAATGAAGGAGGAGAAGATAAGTTGCAGCCAAAGTGAACAATGACAATATATGCACGAATCTCTTTCTGCAGGTCTCAATGTTGATGATCCCAATAAAAAAAAAATACCATTTTGAGTAGTAGAGGTAAATTTAAGTAACTACGCTTTGGTAAGCCAGGATTCCGAAGTAGGAATTAATAAAAATTATATACATATATATAGGATGTACGAGAGTATACAGGAAAATAATATATATGCTTTTTGGTTTTGGTTTCAATGGCGGAAGTACTGCCCCGTCCCGTTTAGTACTACCACCAACTGATCTTTAATCAGCAGATTTACCGTATGATGAAGAAAATATTAGGTGATCAGCATATCCTGTATATTAGTTTTTTTCCTGCAGTACTGAATGTAATAAAAATAAAAATAAATATAAAGAAAAAAAAAAATAAAAAAAAAGTAGGCGCGGCGCTGCACACAAGTTTCAAATGCGTGTTAACAAAAATAAGTCAAATCGAGATTTCAATATTGGTTATTTGCAGGATTGAAAAAAAAACAGCTAAAATAAAACGAGGCCCGAAGAAAACCCAAAAGGGACCCCGCCTACAAGAGCAGAGCAGCACATCTTTCTCCTTATAGTTCAAGGTCAGCGCTGCACATAGTTGATATTGATCTACACGTTCGCTTGTACAGTAACCACACAGATACAGAACGGTGAAGCACGAACGAAGACTCAGTCCCCAGCAGAGAGGAAGGGAAAACAGCTGAGCTATAAAAAGCAAAGAAAAGAAAATAACCGAATCGAACCGAACTCAAATCAAAAAAGAAATAGAAGTACAATTCTAATAGAACGTGTTGAAATATGGTTCAAGGGAGTAGCACTGCTGTAAAAGCAGATGGCAAGATCTCCAGCACGACAATAAAAAGTAGGGAAGTTGGCGTCGAGGCCACCGGTGATGACTATATCGACCAGTACACAACATCGTTTGTCTCCTCCATCGAAAGAAATCAAATCCATATTTCAAGACTACTCTTGACGTGTCTATACGTAGTGCATGTTCTTTTTCCACCAGCCAAGCCGTATACTGACAAATTCATTAACTTGCAGTACCAGATACTGCTGCCAGAGAGCACAGCGGCAGCGCCGCCTCTCTACGACATCGGTGTAGATGACGTTTACTACGTGGCCTTCTGGATCGTTATGTTAACATTTTTGAGGTCAGCGCTCATGCTGTACTGTTTTATGCCGCTTGCTGTTCACGGATGCAAGATCCACTCTAAGAAGAAGGTTACCAGATTTGCCGAGCAAGGTTGGTCCAATTTCTATTATATTTGCTCTTTTGGTTTAGGGTTCTACCTTTATTTTTATTCTCCATATTGGCTTTCTGAGATTGACCACATTTACATAGGATGGCCACACGATCAGTTGACATCGCTTTTTAAGAAATACTATCTTATTACGATTGCATTTTGGATCCAGCAGATGGTAGTTTTAAACCTCGAAGAGCGTAGAAAGGATCACTGGCAAATGTTCTCACATCATGTCATTACCTTTTGTCTCGTGGTTGGTCTGTACTACTATTATTTTGGTAGAGTTGGGCACTTAATTGTCATGATTATGGACTCAGTCGACATTCTCTTAATCACTGCTAAGATGTTGAAATATCTGGGATTCCTGAAGGCATGTGATGTTTTCTTTGTTTTATTCGTTATTTCATGGATCCTTTTAAGACACGGTCTTTACAACATTTTGACTTACCATGCATACCTTAACGCAGGACCAGCAATGGCAGAAATGCAATGTCAACCAGGATTGGATTTGAAGAGATGTTGGACTCCTGGAATTATAAATGTTTTTATTGGATTATTGATAGGATTACAGGTACTTACATTGATTTGGATGTATCTTATTTTCAAAGTAGCATACAAGGTTATAATGGGTAAGGGGGCAGATGATGTTAGAAGTGACGAAGAAGACACTGATGAAGAAAAGGAAGAAGACGACGAAGAAGAAGATAAAGAAGGAGAAGAAGAAGATGACGACCAAGACGAAAAAAAAAGTGATACTATGGATGATATCCCCCCATCATAAGTTCTCTATCCAATAGAGATCCCAACATAATCTAAAGCAAAAAGAAATAAAAAAAAAAATTAAAAACACAACAATACCAAATTGTTGATAAAAAAAAATAATTATGGATTCTACCAGCAAATGGAAATCCAACTCGTTTATAGAGAAAATGTTTCGATGCATTGATTGTCTACTAATCTTGCATCTTCTTCCATTCAAGCATACTAATCATTTACTTTTTCAAGTATCCAAGATCGGAAACAAGCTTACCTTAGTCCAAGCGGAAGAGAGAAATATAGATGTATACATTATATAGTAGTATAGTAATAATCATAATAATGAAAAAAAGTTGTAAGTTGAAATGATCTTGGTGTCACCAAGATGAATGAATGAACCTGCGTTCTTGCATTCTACTTATTTAATAAGATTATGTTTAGCGTGAAGAAAGTTGCCCAAATTTTATCCCAATTATCAATGAATTTTTTAAAACACCAAAGATTATCTGAGTTCAAAATGGCTAACCTTAATCAATAATAAAGAAAATAAGATATGATACAGTTAGAATATTTATATGTATATGGGTGCAAACAGTCAAAACAGACAACATCACGTGATGTATGTACTATTATACCTTATATTCTTTGTAATATGTATACCTGAATTGGATATGATTTCAAACGACCTATCCGAGTCCTCGTCGCTTAGTTGAAATCTTGTCTTTCTAACTTTCTTTCCAAATAATTCAATATTAATGAAACACACCTATTTTATTTGCCACTTGTTAATAGATATATATTTGGGGAGGACGGAAAAAATTGTGGATATCATTTATAAATATGAAGGTATGATATCAGGTTTCTTCTATAATTTTCTTTTTTGTTATATTTATTTTCATTCCACTCTGTTATAAAAATAAACTTGTGTATAAACATAAAACCATGACAATGAATCCCCATATAATTAATAAGAGAGAAAAGAATTTTAAGCTTTTTTCAACTTTAGTTGGAGAGTCCAGTTCGCTACCAATTAGTTTATAACCAAATAAACCTGGCAATATGAATGAAATTGCGGTGGAACCGGTGGCACCAACAACGGCCAAAACTAAGGCAAATGATTCAACAGTACCAGCAGCAACGTAACCAATTATCAATAAAATAGTCGTAATGTTATTGAATGCGGTTCGTGAAAATGGTACCACTGGTGCCTCTCTTAAAGAAGCATTTGAGTTTTCGGTAGTCTGATTGGCACCTTCTGATAACAATGGTTCAGATTCTCTACTTCTTGAAGAATATTTTTGACGAACCCAATAGTAAATGTTATTTACTGAAATTCTGGCCGGATGGATCATCAATGGGAATGAAAAAATTACCATAAATACAATACAAGCTCTACCAATAATTGTCGAGGTAGTATTTGGGTACAGTAAAATTACATTACCAGTAACATTTTGCCCAAAAGTTAAATAGCCAGAAAATCCAACAATGATAAATAATGCTGCTGATAAGACCACAGCAAAGATGACCAAAACCAGTAATGCGCTTATAGACTTATTTCTGGATTCATTGATAATGGAAAACATGTTTTGATGGCCAGTGAAAGCAAACACAATGATCGAAAAGGTTGAAAAGATTGCAGTCAATGATTGTGGCCATAAAGTAACTGGGCCTTTTAAGTCAGGAAATCTACGATCAATATCACCAATAAGGAAATGAGCAATTACCAAGACCGAGAGGTAACCAACAGCAATCAAGCCTAAGATTGAAGTATATTTCAATGAATCTAAATTTTTCAAAAATGATAATGGTACGCAAATGGAAGCAGAAATTGCAATCCAAAAACCTCTGCTACCAAAATTAGGGGAGATTGTTGGCATTAAATCTCCAATAAGCACTAAGTAGGAGATAGCACAACCAAAACATTGAACTGCGATAGCAAAGTCAAAGATTACCAGTAATGATGGGTAAGTGATCGAACACAAGTTGAAGAAAGTTGCGTGACCTTCAGGGACATACTTCGAGACATAACATTGCAAGAACAACCCATAACCTGAAGTTAAACCTGCAAGTGCAATAATCCAGAATCCTAAAACCAATCCATCTGTACTGAATGCCAATGGCATTGAAAGAAGTCCCGCACCAATGATTGTTTTCACCAACGAAATTGATGAAGATACAGTCGATGCAGTACCTATAGGTTCCAAGTCAGACATATTTAGCGAAGTCGTGTTAGTTTTATAACAGTCAGTTAAAGAGGGGAGTAAATTGAGATGGAAACTGTGTAATAATGAATATGAAACTGATTCAGAGTTGTGGCATTGGATTTGGGACTGAGACTGTATAAACTTAGACGGGTACTGCAGATAGATCAACAAACTGCTTCAGCCAACACCCAGCGACAGAGAGACGGTCGTTACGTAGTCAAAATCAAAGTCAGAGTCACCAAGTAATGGGGAAAGAATACTTCAAGAGGAACGTGAGTAGAGCTCAGAAAAGTTGAGATAACCAATAAGATTTTAATTACTACCTTGGGTATAGCTGGGTGAACTATACACAATTTGCAGCCAAAAGGGCGCCAAATGCTGAAACGCGCTTTTCTGCAGGAACAACTCATCAGAAATGAGAGGTAAACAAAGGGCAATCACGATTTGAAAGAAACTAGACAAGTTCATTTACTAGTTTAATACATTGAGATAAAGGAGCCTTTTTTGTTATTCTTTATCTCTGTATATATATATAATATAGTACTATAACTGGGCGATGAGCAAGGAAAGCTCTATCTCAGTTACCGTGAGAGTACGGCCATTCACGGCGTCAGAGTTGAGAAACTTGGTAGTACAAACAGATGATAGACTCTTTATAGGAGATGGATCTTTATCAAGTGATCCCAAGCCAGTATTAAGCCCGTCTGGTATCCCTCGAGGAATCCGCAAGGTTGTTTCTGTTGTGGACGATAGAATGTTGATTTTCGATCCGCCAGAGACCAATCCATTAGCTCAGATGCAACAAAGAGCTTTCCCCAACGGAAATGGTAACAATGGAGGAGGTTCCGGAGGTGGGTCAAGAATACGAGAACATAGATTTGTATTTGACCGACTATTTGATAGCTCGGCTGATCAAGCAGAAATATATGAACAAACCACTAGGCCGTTGTTAAATTCAATCTTAGACGGATTTAATGCAACGGTTTTCGCTTACGGTGCCACTGGTTGCGGCAAGACACATACTATATCAGGTTCGATTGATCAGCCAGGGGTGATCTTTTTAACAATGCAAGAGTTATTTGCCAAAATTGAAGATTTACAGGATTCAAAAGTGGTGGAAGTGAGTCTACTGTATTTGGAAATATATAATGAAACCATTAGGGACTTATTGTCCCCAGAGACTCCATTCAAGAAATTGGTTATAAGAGAAGATGCAATGCAAAAGATCTCAGTTTCGAACTTATCAACACATAAACCCAAATCAGTTGATGAAGTGATGGACTTAATTATGTTTGGTAACTCGAATAGAACTAGTTCCCCCACCGAAGCTAACTTAACGTCCTCGAGATCTCATGCTGTATTGCAGATAAATGTTATACAGAGACTGAAGTCTGTAGAATTACTGGAAAATCATACCTACGCGACGCTCTCGATTATTGATTTGGCCGGAAGTGAAAGAGCAGCTGCAACGAAGAACCGTGGAGCAAGATTAAATGAGGGTGCAAATATAAATAAGTCTCTTTTGGCATTAGGTAATTGCATAAATTCGCTTTGCGATCCCCGTAGAAGAAATCATGTGCCTTACAGAGATTCAAAATTAACAAGATTATTAAAGTTTTCCTTAGGTGGGAATTGCAAAACTGTCATGATTGTATGTATTTCACCATCGCTGCAGCATTATGATGAAACATTGAATACTTTAAAGTATGCTGATCGAGCCAAAGAAATCAAAACTAAAGTTATAAGAAACCAACATAACTTAGACAGACACGTTGGATCGTACTTGAAAATGATTACAGAGCAGAAACAAGAAATTGAAGAATTAAAATCAAGAGAGAATAAAGTTCTTGAAAAATGCATAACAAAGGAAAGAAATCAATATAATAAATGTTTACAGGCGACTTTAGAAAACATTGAAAATCTAAAATTATCTCTTGCAAAACATACTCAAGAAAAGTGGAAAAAATATCATATATTGGCCAAGAGGAAGCTTTTATTATTACAAAAAGTTGAGGCACAAAGGTTATTAAGTACCCTTGATGACGGAAACGGAAACGAGAACGACAATGAAAACGTTAATGAGTTGGTTATCTCATTACTTGAACAACTTATATCCAAAACCTCTACTCAAGTAACAGAACTTGAAAATCAATATTCAGGGCCAAATGACACACTTGATTTGATATTCAATGAACTGGTTCAGCATTCACTTCGTAAATTGAAAGAATTGGATGGTTGGAACAATAACAATACGTCTATATTTGAATCACTTGTTTCGTCAGTGAGGGAATCTTTGGAGAAGGAAATCTTATTCAATTCATCTATCTTATTTGATTACCTTATCCACCAGTTGGAACCATTTTCACAAGGATTGGTTGATAGGGTAGATAAAAGTGTTATAACTGAGAAATTTCAAGATTTGGTCAACGGTGATTATGACTCATTGATTGAAGAACACACAAGTCATTTCATGAGACAGAAATTAGAACCAACGCAACAACCAAAGATGCAGCAACAGCAACACTCGCATACCTCAACTAAAAGAGATGCTAGATCCAGATCCCCATTGAAAACTTCGCCTCCGACAAAGAAGTTGCCCCCAATCACATCAATCCCTCGCATAAACTTTCCCAATCCATCTAAAAAGGTGAGGTGGGAAGAGACCGCTGCTATCCCAGATAGTGACATTAGCATGGATGAACAATCCCATTCGCAAATATTTTTGTCCGATAGCCACATGGATGTATCTACGATCATTCCATCTGGAAATGAGTTGGACCTTTCATTTAACCCTATAATAGAATCACCACCGTCAACATCAAAGCCTATGGATAACACATCAATCTTGTCAGAATTACAACAGTCAAGATTACCAACTAGCATTCCAATTAAAAGCTTTATAAGTCAGCCTCCACCCCAGGAAAGGCGAGCCACTACATTACTTAATAAAGAAGGTGCAAAAGTTACCGGTAGGCAAGAAACCAGTGATGTCCCATTAAAATTATCACTTGGTACTGCAACTCGGTTGCTGAACGGTGTGGAGTAAATAGAATAATGATTATAATGATTACGATATAACTAATACTTGTAGTAACCAATTAAAACATGATCAGCAAGTACATTTTGATACCTAAAGGATAATAGCGACCTATATATGCATATTGCAAAATAAAAAAAAATAAAAAAATGGCTACATGCTTATATATGTCATGATCATATATTAACTGAGGTAGAATACAAAAGTCTAAGAAGAAATCTAAAAAAACAAGCATTTCTATAATTACTTGTGTCTTGCAACTTCCTCTTCAGTTACAATCATTTCACTTCTGGTATGATCCAAGTATGATTGTAATTCAGAGAGATAATCCATGCAAAATTCTTTATCAAAGTTACCCATACTGTCTACCATTTTTTCTTGCATGTACTTCATTCTTTGTTGCATGATTTCAAATCTGTACTTAATCCATTCTGGGTAAAAGTCGTGAAATCTTGTACCGTTATTGATTTCTGGCTTAACAGTCTTTAAAACAGAACCTTCGTGCTTTAATGGGTTCTTTGCTCTATAGGAGGTAACCATAGTGATTCTTTCGGAAGATCCTAATGGCTTTGGAGCGATGTGTTCAATTAATCTACCTTGTAAGACGGAAGCGTACCCTAATTGTGGGCCAGGAACGCCAACAACTGTACCCTTCTTTTCACCACCTAATCTTAAGGAAGTTTCACCTCCAATCATAGTGGAGGTGTCAGAAAGCATTAAAACACAAACAAACGGGTACAGATCGTAGTGCCATCCAACAATTGCCGGAATATCGTCACCATCAGTTAAACCTAATTTGGCGTTTGTTTGGGCTGCTTGAATAACTTCGTTTTCTGCTTCAGTAGCTGACTTTAAACCCATGTTAACATGAGCAATTTCGTAATCCATGATATTTTCTAATTCTACTCCGGCGACTTTTGAAATCAATTCAATAGTCTTTGGGTGGGTCCAAGCTTGGTGGACAAATGGGGTGTAAATGTCAGAGTTTTTCTTAACGTAGCCTCTAATGACGCAATCCATACCAGATGTTGATTGAGCAGTGTAACGGGCAAACTTTAAGAATAATTGCTTTTGTAAGATTTCAGCCTTCATGATAGCAACAGCATCATCAGTGAACATTGGGAAAGGGTCAGAGACTCCAACTGGGGAAACCTGTTCCGGGTGTGAGAGTCCTAATTCTTCCATTGTGAGGGTTCTAGTGGCATCAAACTTGGATCTTGTTGCCTCATCCATTGCGTAGTATCTTAAGTGCTTTTCTGGTTCAAAGACAACGGTAGTTAAAGATTCTGGAGTCAAACCTGCTGATTCTAAGAGTTGTTCAAACTTTGGCGCAAGATCCATATCGTACAATGATTCGTGAACGAGAGCGTGAGTGTTCCCAGCCTTTATAATATCGATGTCAACTGGCATTGTATCAGAATTAAATTGAAGAAAGTGGAATAGTAGTAGTAGTAGTAGTTAATTGGTTGTAGTAGGTGTAAATGCAATAGAAATAGAAGTACCCTTTATTATATACGCTTATAGATACGTTGTAATAATCTTCCACCACACTGGGGCAATAGGCTGGGGAAGCCGCCCTTTTTATAATAATTTTTAAATGTGGGAGGGAAAACTCGTTAATCAGTTATCTTGCATTTGGCGCGGGCGGCGGGCAGAATTGCAACCATTGTTAACTGCAGGAATTACCTGATTAAGCTTAAAAATCCGTCGCGCCGCCTTTTGTTTCCCGATCCAATGCATGGATTCCCTTATCTATAGATTTCACCGACACCAAATTTATGACTCTCATAACCTCCGCTAACAAAATTTACAGCAAACCAAACTTATCAAAGCAATTCAATTCACTTTTCATCACTTTGCTTCGTCGAGGCAATCATCTGATCCCCACTCCACTCCACTCCACTCCACTAACAACACACGACAATACGAATTGGTGATTATTTTTTAATGGCCCCGCCTTGTAGTAGAGTTCTATATAGAAAATATCCAAACCAAATCTCATGTTGGTTAAGTCAGTCGGCTCCTTCTTCCAAGACAAGTTCCATCCCCCTCCTAAACAGCCCAGCCTCTATTCACCAAAAATACCCTACATTCCTTACCCTTGTCTTGTTTATAATTCGTCATGGTCCTGGTTGACTTGCTCACCTTCCTCGATTTTGGTGTTATCATTATCTAACTTTTCGCTCTCTGTAGCACGGAAAGTTGATTCCGCTATGGAATCTAATTCCAAATCAGGACCAGTTTCACTCGAAAGATGAGCCGTGGAGAAAGATAAAACTCAAAAATTCCAGGAACATCACATACACTTCTTAATCATGTAACCTTCTTTTACTATCTTCTTCATTTTTTTGGCCCCTCCTCAACTATTCTTTCAATTGTTAAGTATTCTTTTTAACTTTTTCATATTTTTATTCACGATCCATTATAAGATTTTGATTATCGGTTTTCCTTAATTAAAATCCGAATTTTCAATACATTTTGTAAATACCACATACTTAACCTAACACAGCTCCACTAGAACTCCTTTACCGGGAGATACTATAGTACTGATATTACTCCCGGTAGGGTTAGAAAAACGACCGAAGGGAGATAGGCTAATCGCAGTTGGGTGTTCTCGTCGGATAGGTGCCAGCGGGGCGTCTTGCGATACTCTATAATTTCATTTAAAGGTTTTTATAGTACCGCTCCGCTAGGGCCCCTATCCGGGGAGGACGATTGCATCGAGCTTTGCTCCCCTTTCGGGGAGATCTAAGGAATACCAATTAGGAGATAAAGTGTTCCAAATAAAGTATGGTTAAACCTCGCGGGATTGTAAACTGTAGATCATCAAGTAGTTTAATTCTAAGATCTTATTAGATGTAATGTAGTATAACTTCATATATATATATATATATATATGGATTTCTGTATCTTAAAAAGGTTTTTGATAAAAGGTGGATATGGAGTTCTGGTGGAGTTTACAGGAGGAAGTCTTGAGATAAAATCCGTCCTGAGATTTTATCTAATGCAAAAGAAGAAAATTGAATTAAATTTAGAAAAAGACTTCGTATTAGGGAGCTTATGTATAAGTTGAATCAGAGGATCTGTAAAATTCTGTTGCCAATATATAGTAGACTTAGACCAACCAGGCCAAACATCATCACCTTTTAGTTCAATTCCCTAAGCTTTACCGGTTTGCTAAGGAAGATCAACAACAAAACAGAAAAAAACACTCCATTAAATCGTCTCAAACCAATTAGCCATCACCTTCTCATAGGCTTTTGGATATTTCTTCTAAAATTCTTTCCTATTGAATAATTACTCAAGATTAAGATCTTGTTTGCAGCCATAAAATGACTTTTAGATTTTGTTATTCACGTGATGATATATCTGAAAAATTTATATACGAACCACCACTAGTCATTTTTCAAACCTAGATAGAAGTAACTTAAACAAAGGCATTGTTTCCATTTAATCTTTAATACATACACTATGTCACACCAAGCAGCAATTCAAGCAAATATTGAAGCATTTAACTCCGCATCAAAATACGACGCGAGAGAAAGTATGCAATTAATAGGTGTACTTAACGCTAACACTGTTTTGACAAATGGAAGTCAAGGTCAATTCCAAACTTATGGGGAAGATTCACACAAAGCATTGTGTGGTATTACGGCCGATGTTATTGACAAGGATTTGGTCTCTAGCAGATTTTCAAAGCCACTCAAAGTCATGGATTTTGCCTGTGGTACTGGTTTGGTTAGTGAAGTATTGATTTCATATTTAGCAAATGGAAGTGAATTGGTCGGTGTTGATATCAATCCAGAATTCTTATCTGCTTTTGATGATAAGATCGCACATAAGATTAAGAAAGATGATTCAATTTCCGTAACCACTGAGTTAATTGATGTGTTGGACGATTCTAAGCAAGAGTTCATAGACAAGAATTTCACAAATCAGTTTGATTTGGTTTTCTGTGCTATCCTGTACCACCACTTGGACAACTACGAAGAAGTCACTAAGAAATTGGCAACCTTCCTCAAACCAGGTTCTGGTGTATTGCAAATTATTGATTTTTACAACAAGGATGTTGAACTTGTTTCCGATCTGTTATCTTCAACTGCTTCTCCGGTTAATGCAGCAGTTAGACACATGGGTGGGTTAAAAGTCTCTGCGTTGACTGCAACCTGCCAAGCAGCTGGTTTATGTAACATTGAAGTTAAGGAAGCTTATGATGTTAAATTTTGGCAACCAGCTGGCTTTATCAAAAATCATTGTGATCAAAAAACTCTTTCTTCCCTTGAAAATGGTACTCTTGAAAAGAAGTTAGCAATTGAAGGTGAAGTATTTTTGATTAAACAAACTGTTATAATGGCTTCTGGAAGTAGTCCATAATTATTATATCATTCAAGGTGGTCCGTGATGTAAATGACAACCGTCCCACTAAAACCTCTTGAATTTTGCTTCACTCCCCTCTAGGAAATAATCATACTACTCTCAATGGTGCTAGATGGACGACCGAAGGGAGCCAGGCTCAACGCAGTTGTCCTCGCCGGATAGGCGCCAGCGGAGCGTCTTGCAATACTCCACCATTTCATATAAAACTTTTTTTAGTACCGCTCCGCTAGGGCCTCTATCCGGGGAGGACGATTGCATCAAGCTTTGCTCTCCTGCGGAGAGATATATTTACTACTCTCAGCAGGGTTAATAGTAGGAATTTAAATACAAGGTGGAGTGCCAAAAATGTTTAAATAGTAATATTTTTAGATTTGTTTTTAGAAATATAGAAGTCTTAATAAGATAATGAAAGACATGTTAGTAGATAAACAGTTTTATTTCCAGTTTAATGGTTAAGTATTAATTTTTAATTATGGATGCAAATTTTAAGATAATTATATGCTATCCTACGGAGAACAGCATGACGACTATTTTAAAATATTTAAAAAATCAAATTAAAGAAATGGAAAAAAAGGAAAGGAAATGGCAGTGTTAAACAAAGTCTTGCCAAAGCTACAGAAAAAGAAAGATTATTCATTAGCCAAATAATTTGGTGTACTTCCCTTCCTCTCTGTGTTGGTAAAGTATTTAGTTTAGGTGGTCCCAAAATCTTATTTTTGTGAACTATTTAATGTACAGGACTCTCCCCAAAAAAATGAGACGTCATACAAAAGCAAATGATAAGTTGTAGAAATAATATGTATCGCCGTCAAGGACCCATCATCAATACTTAACAAGAGGTAAGCCTTCAGCGAGATCCGAACCAACTACATCACGAACTTTCATAGCAAAAAAAAGGAAAACTAAAAAATAACGCCTGTTCTTTAACCCCTTTTTGCCTTATTGAAACAAGACCTTAACACATCTCAACAAAGACACCTTTAAACTAATTAAGCAACTTGTACCATGGCATCTCGTCAATCTCAAAAGAGACTCGCTAAAGAATACAAGAGTATAGTAGCCAACCCACCTGCGTATATTATCGCCAAACCAAATGATGAAAACATCCTTGAGTGGCATTTTGTTATCACTGGTCCACCAAATACTCCATTTGAAGGTGGCCAATACCATGGGATGTTGAGGTTCCCATCCGAGTATCCCTTCAAGCCACCTTCCATTTCTATGATCACACCAAATGGTAGATTTGCCTGCAATACTAGACTTTGTCTTTCTATGAGTGACTACCATCCAGACACTTGGAACCCAGCGTGGAGTGTTTCCACTATAATAACCGGATTATTGTCATTTATGACTGGTGACGAAAGTACAACGGGTTCAATAAACACTACTGATGTGGTCAAGAAGAGATTAGCCAAGGAAAGTAAGAAATGGAATATGAATGAGAATCAAAGATTTATAAAGCAATACCCAAATTTAGTTGTACAAAATAAGAAAGACATCGAAGTGGAAATCCAGAAACAGAAATTAATCGAACAACAGAACAATGAACAGAACAAATTTGGCACTAATAAAGACGATGCAGAATCTCCAATCAACTTACAAGAAAATTTAGACCTTTTAGATCCTGAAGATAGAGCAAGACTTTTAGTTGAGCATGACGAAAGTATACCAAATTTTTGGTTACAAAAATATACAATTATTGGGGTATTATTAGCTGGTATTTTAGCAGCAACTTTTAATATGGTTAGGCGTTCATAGATATAATACAAGTGTTATTAAAAAGCATAAATTAAGCTTCTACTATTTACTTTCTTTTCATTCACTAAACACAACACAATATATCAACATTCTACAGAACTTAATGAAAAATTATTAAATTTTACCTCTCTCACGATCAACTCATAAGTAAAAGTAAATGAATGAGTAAAAAAAGACCTCTAATTTGGTGACCCAGCTCAGCCAGTTTTGTATCACCTGATACATATAGATAAGATTAAAGGTATCACCGAGACTTCTCGACTGCTCAGGCAAGACATTTTCACTGAGCTTGACACTCTATGGTACTTTTACAGTATCTTGTTAAAGAACCATCCAAAGAATTGTAAGCTCATTTTCCTTTTTCATCACAGATAGCAAAGTTGACATGATATTTAAACTTCAATCTCAAGGCAAAAATCGAAAGACCCTCCACTGGCGCCTATACGGCGAGGATACCTGACTGCGTTGGGCCCGGCTCCCTTCGGTCGCTCTTCTACCCTATTGGGAATGAGATGACTCCTCGAAGAGGAGCTAAGCTCGATGCAATCGTCCTCCCCGGATAGGGGCCCTAGCGGAGAGGTACCACAAGAAGTATTAAATTAAATCATTCTGCAATCGCAAGACGCTCTGCTAGCGCCTACCAGGCGAGGAGACCTAACAGAGTTGAGCTTGGCTTCCATAATTCGTTGCACAAATCACACTGAGAATCAGAGCTTACTTGGATATGAGCCCTACTGGAATGGTAACCTATTAATTCTTTGTTTTAGGGTTTAAAGACCAGAAAAACGTTCTGTTGGTGGAATCAAATCTAGAACCTTTCTTGGATGGAAATTAATTTATCTATGTTGAAAAGTTGTGGAAGAGTATATGTCGTATAAAAATATTGTGAATTGATACACATTGCAATATGCAATGAGGGTAGGATCCTCTCTGGAATGCACTATCCTTGTAATTAGATATTGTGTAGATGATTTTGCATGAATTGAATTTGGGGTTCAGGAACATGAGGGTATGAGCCGCAAAGATCTTCAAAAACCAAAAAAAAAAAAAAAAAAGGTGGAATTGAATTTACGAGACAACTTGCTGCATGTCATGTAATCAAAAAAGTTTAATACCACTAAATGTATCGAAGAATGGAATGAAGTCGATGAGCGCGAGTACTGTCAACAGTACGACAAAGGAATGAGCGTCAACTTCATTCTTCCAAAAATGAAAAAAAAGCAAAAACATACACACACTTCTAGGTCGTGGCGTCGAGGATGGGTATTGGCTTTTGGGACTGGGACTGGGACTGGGACCCCCTTCTTCTTACTCTGTGAACATGGCTTAGATTCTTAAAATAGCATGTGTGTGGCTCCTTCATCGCTCGCTGGGTCGCAAAATTTTTAATTTGTAAACACACTTCGTGGAGAAGAACAGAACGCGTGCGTACCTTTCTTGAAGGAGATCTAGGCGGAACTGCCTAACTTTGACACACACGCTATCTCCATCTATCTATTGTCATTGTTTAAATGGAAGGTGTCACGGAGGGAACTTCACATGGGGTTTGAGACGCGTAGATTTGTCGGAGTATTGTTTCAAGTAAGTTTTTTATTATGTCATGGACCGTTGTCTTCTTGACTCAGGCGTCTTCGGTGGTAATTATGTAAGGAGAGAAAATCAGAAATTATAAATAAATACATAAATAAATAAAAAAGGTGAGCAAAAAAAAAAAAAAAAAAAAATAATAAAAAAGGTTAAAAAAGACGAAAAACTGGTACATACTAAAAAACTGACATTAAAAAAAAAAACCCCGAGACAAAGAGCGAAAGCACGTCCTTTTATAGTTTTTTTTCTTCCCCCTTTCCCCCCTTACATTTTCATTTGTGAAGCAAAACTATCAGAAGCTGCTAGTTATTTGTCTTTCTTATTTGTTCTAGTTCTTGATCACAGTAATGTCAAATCACCCATATCGTCAGAAGGCAGTTGCTGAAGAATCGGAAGCAGAGGTTCCGTATCCTACCGGTGGGAATGGCTTCGATGATCTGGTCGAAATTCCCCAACTTCCATCCCAAGAACCTCAACCACAACAGCACCAATATCAACAAAGTGGATCAATTCCACAGGTACGTGAACCAGAGTACCAACAATCTCCTGGCTATTCATACTCTAATAGTGGTGTTGGTAATGGATTTGGGGCTGGACTTCAAGGACGCGCATTTAGTCATAAACCACAACTTTCAACTGGTTCATCATCGTCTGGTGGATTCTCACCACATCCAGAACACTTACCACAAGACTATCCTCAATCTCCACCACCTGTTTTCTCAAACAGAGGTAATCAACAAATTGCATCTCCAACTTTTAAGACACTTTCAGCTACTTCGTCAATGACAAATCTCAATCTCAATGTCAATCAGCAACCACAACAACCACAACAATATCAACAATATCAACACCAAGCTCAAGCTCAAAGTATGTCTTTGGCTCCTTCCAACGGAAGCTTGAGCATTGGGAAACATAGAAATAGCTCAGAATCTAATATTGATGGAATCAGTAGATATGGTCACACCAGGGCTGTTTCATCGACTTCATCCATTATGATCGATAAATCAGATACTGTAAGTATGGTTGACTACAGTCATAATATAATTCAACAGTATCTTGGACTGAACCTGCACCGGTCAGTACCAAGAATCAAAACTTTGGAATTATATAGGCAAAACGCAAAGAAATCAAATGATCCAACTGTTTTATTCCAATATGCTCAATATATGCTTCAAACCGCACTTATGATGGAAGATGGTGGTTCAACTACTTCATTATCAAATAACAATTCAGGTCAAAACTCTCCGATTGAAGCAAATTCACCAAGAAAGACACTGACTACCGATTTAAACTCAAAGAAGAAAAAATCTGCTAGCAGTCAATCTTTACATCAAGTATCTTCTTCAGACGATGATTCATCAAATACCGGATTTGGTTCAGTTTCTGACAAAAAATTAAAGAAAGAATTACTCAGAGAAGCATTACATTACCTTAGAAGACTCTCGGATAAGGGTTACGTTGACGCACAGTATTTACTCGCCGATGCACATTCTTCAGGTGCATTGGGGAAAATTGAAAATAGGTACTCTTTTGTTCTTTTCCAAACTGCCGCCAAGCATGGACACATTGAAAGTGCATATAGAACTTCTTACTGTTACGAAGAAGGGTTAGGTACTGGAAGAGATGCAAGAAAGGCAATAGAATATTTGAAAATGGCTGCACTGAAAAATCATTCTGCGGCAATGTATAAATTAGGTGTTTATTCATTCTATGGTAGAATGGGGATGGGAAGTGATGTAAATACCAAAAAAATGGGGATTAAATGGCTTACAAGAGCCTCAAATATTGCCACTGAATTAACTGCAGCAGCTCCATATGAATTAGGTAAAATTTATTTCACTGGGTTTAAAGATATTGTTATCCCAGATGAAAAATATGCCTTGGAACTTTATAGTCAAGCTGCTGCTTTGGGTCACATTGAGCTGGCAAGAATTTTAGGACATTGTTATGAAGTTGGTGAGATTGTTCCACAAGATTCAAATCTTTCTATTCATTATTATACACAAGCTGCATTAGGGGGAGATCCTGAATCAATGCTTGCTATGTGCGCATGGTATCTTGTTGGTAGTGAACCATTTTTACCAAAGGATGAATTAGAAGCATTCGAATGGGCCAAAAGATCAGCTCAATCTAATTTTGTTAAGGCACAATATGCATTAGGGAATTTTTATGAAAAGGGAGTTGGATGTGAAAAAGATTTAAAGCAATCACAAGAATGGTATAAAAGAGCTGCTGAAGGTGGTGACGAAAAATCTTTAAGTCGTATTCTTGACAAGGACTGGATTGCAAAGTTTAACAAGAGTAGAAAGTTCAAGAGAAAGCCCAACGCCAGCAATAACAACAATAATAATAATAAATCTAGTAACTCAACTTCAAAGAATGCTGCAGCAGAAAAGGAATGTGTTATTATGTAATTCGTTTTCAAATTTGCATACACAGGATATATATATATATATAGACAAAACTTTAGGAAAGGATTAAATTTCAAAAAATATAAATAAATACAAAAGACAAATAAATCATTGCATTAATTAAGAGAAGAGATTTATTATCGAATTTAAGTCCGTAGTGACTATAAAGTCCCTAGAGAAATAATTGTACAAATTGACTTAGATACTGAAAGTAGCATTTGCATGGCGTTGCACCCAAAGGCACCTAACGAAATCACAAGACGCTCCGCTGGCGCGTATACTGCATTGAGCCTGGCTCCCTTCGGTCGTTCTTCAAGCCCTTCCGGGAGTAAGAAAACTCCTCGAAGAGGAGCTAAGCTCGATGCAATCGTCCTTCCCGGTTAGGGTTTCTTAGCAGGACCGGAAAAGGGCTCATACTAAATTGTTGTGTATTGGTAAGATTACACTGGAATGTATCCGTCGAGGCCAACACACATTGAGCTTTTTACTCTTCAGTCGTTCTTCCAACCCTACTGGGTGTAGTTATAGATACGTTCATAATTGTAGTATTGGGGAATAATAGGTGGGCTGAGATGAGGAAGAGATGTGATTGGGTGCAAAAAATAAAACTAAGCCTGGGTAAAATTGTTTTTTTGGAGAATTTCCAAGAAATTTAGTGACTACATTCCACAGTTTCACCAAATTTGGTATTTTTACAGGTATCTGTTTTTTTTATTGGTTTATTGTTTAAAAAATGTGTGGTAGAGGGAGAACTTTCTTTCTTTCTTTCTTTCTTTGTCTCCTACGGTTTGTGAAAGGAGTTATGTAGCCCTTTGATTTTAGAATTTACTGCTCTTTTCTCATCAGCAATAAAAAAATGGGTGCAATATTGGTAAACGGAACCGGTAGGGATGCATAGAAAGTAAGCCTAGGTGGGTGGATGATGCCAATTGCCGGGTTGCCGTGTTCGTTGACGAATTGGTTTATGTTTTTGCTTAGTAGCTAGGCATGACGTCATTTGTAGTCAATTTATATGCAAAGGAATAATGATCACCGACTTTTGCAGCATTTAAAGCGTGTCCCACATGAGTCGTGCAGCATGATACATGAAGAGTGTAATGTCCAATATGAACACGAGGTTGATGAGCGGGGGTAAGAATCAGTGGCGCAGTGGGGATATAAGGGGAATGGGAGTATATAAAGGGCCAACTATAAGGTCTTCATTCTTTGAAAAATTTTGCCAAAAATATCCAGTGAAATAACTAAAGAAATAATTTTAATATGAGTGCTAACGAATTTTACAGCTCAGGTAGCCAAGGTAATGGTCAAGGATATAGCCAGCAGGGATACAGTCAACAGGGTCAAGGTCAAGGATACAGCCAACAAAGTAGCCAACAAGGACAAGGACAAAGACAAGGTCAATGGCAAGGAGAACAGGCTGAAAAGGGTCTCATTTCTTCTGTTGTCGGTGGAGCAGCTGGTGCTTATGGTGGTAGTAAGATAAGTGGAAACCATTCAACTTTAGGAGGAATTGCTGGTGCAATTGCCGGTGCTATTGGTGCCAATAAGATTGAAGATTTTGTTGAAAACCGTCATCAAAACAATAACCAACATCAACAATACAACCAAGGCTACAACCAAGGTAACAATGGTGGTTATAATGGTGGTTACAACGGTGGAAACAATGGTGGCTACAGACAAGATGAATATAGAAACGAAGGTAGACAAGAATTCAGACACGAAGGTGGTCACCATCAAGGAGGTCATCATGAAGGTGGACGTGGTGGTCATGAAGGAGGACGTGGAGGACGTGGTGGTCATGAAGGAAGACATGGTTGGTAATCGACCGGAATCCAGTCGCCAATGAAAACTTATTGACATATATTAACGAGTAAATAAAAAAAGAGATACGTATAGACCTTTAGACTTGAGGCCATTAAATAGGGCATAATTGGTATACCCTTGTAAGTACCAAATTGTAGATATCACTGTGTTGTGAGCTGAGCGGTTCGCAATTACAAAAGGATTTAAAACAATTCCTATGGTACCGCTCCGCTAGGGCCCCTATCCGGGAAAGGCGATTGCATCGAACTTTACTCCTCTTCGAGAAGTCTTACTTTCACTAGGGCTAGAAGAACGACCGAAGGGTGCCAGGCCCAACGCCGCTAGGTGTCCTTGCCGGGTAGGCGCCAGCGGAGCGTACTCTGAGAATAGAAATGTAAATACACCACTTGCCTAGGACCTCTTTTGGGGAATGCCAATGTATTATATCAAGCTTTAAACAAGGTGAAATTCTTTGATAGTAGGAGGTATAAATTCGGATAGTGTACTTTAATAAAAGATTATTTCGCAGCCATTCTCGAAATCACTTCAAAATCAATAGGTTGCAAATATTTGGACAATGTGATTATATACTTCCTTAAACTACTTTCTTACATTATACTATATTATAATTAGTTTGATATTAATTAATTTTTTTTAGGTTTTAAATCATTTGCTTTTCTTTTGTTATATATTTGATTGTAAAAGTTTTAATTATTTTTTTTAGAGTTTTGTTTGATTCATTGTCAAAAGGTTTAAGAGATAAAAATATATGTAAAAAGTTATTTTTGTAATGCTAGAAAAGAAGATTTGTATGTCACATCAGCAACCCATTCAATGGGATCATGAATCTAATCACACACAAACATAAAAGGAGAAATAATGAACTGGTTCGTTGATTATTGACAACACATCTTACCCCAGAATCCCTTACCTTCACCTTCATCAATTGGTTGTTGTTGGTGGTGTAATTGATGTTGGTTACCTTCATATGCTTGTGTTCTGTTGATACCAGATTCATACTTTTGACCTTGATATGGCAGTGATTGTTGCTGTTGTTGTTGTTGGTATGGCAGTGATTGTTGTTGTTGAAGTTGTTGCTGTTGTTGTTGTTGAAGTTGTTGTAACAGCTTGCTGTTGTGAACTTGTTGTCCATTGGCCATCATATCTGGATTATTACTTGGTTCTTGCTTGATTGGTGGTAATGGTCTATTAACAAGATGTTGTAATTTTTGTTGATGCAATTGGGCAGCAGTAAGTCCTCCTGGATTGCCATTGTTGGAACCAGAAATATGCTGTTGTTGTTGAGCTGCAACTGCTTGTTGTTGCAGATGTTGTTGTCTCAGTCTTCTTTGTTCTCTATGTCTTCTTTCTCTTTCATTTGGTGGGTTTGGATGTCCGTATCCGTGCAAGTTTGGCTTCTTGTTTATTGAAGAATCCCAACCTTTACCCCCATTCAAGTGTAACCAATCATAATCTCCATCACAACGTTCTCCTAAATCGTCTAAGATAGAAAGGAATAACATTCTGTATTCTTCATAAGCTGGTTCAGCGTCAAATGGTAATGATCTAACAGAGTCTAAATACTCAGCAAATTGTCTTGGTAAACCTTCACATAAAGTAACAGCTGGAGTAGTTCTTTTCTTGTCACCAATTTTTTCATATTTTTGCTTATTGGTTGGAGCCTTTAACCCTTGCCATGGTAATTGACCTCTTAAAAAGTAGAAAAATACATGACCCAATGCTTCCAAATCATCTCTTCTCAGTTGTTCTCTACCCAAATGAGTGTTAATACTCATATAACGAGCAGTACCACTTAATGACTTCTTTTCTCTGTATGGAATATGTTGCTTGGTACGTGGATCTCTATATTGCTTGGCCATACCAAAATCAACCAAATGGACATTGTTTTCATCCGGTAACGATTGTCTACCAATTAAGAAATTATCAGGCTTTATATCTCTATAGATCAAATCATGACGATGAACTTCTTCGATTAATGAAAGCATTTGAATGGCGATTTGAACAACAGTCTTAACACTGAAACGGCGTCCACACCAATCAAAAAGGTCTTCCAAGGATGGACCCAACAAGTCAATGACCAAGATGTTGTGTAAACCTTCTTGTCCAAAGTAGTACGCATTAGGGATTCCAAGTGATCCTTGCAAGTGCTTGTAAGTTCTATATTCATCCCTCAATTGAGGTGCTTCAGTCTTTCTTGGTTCAAACTTGATGGCAACAGGAACTCCGTTTATTATATTGGTACCTTCAAAGATAACCCCAAAGGATCCTTCACCGATCTTCTTTCCGATCTTGTAGTGTAATCCGACGACAGAATTGTTATTGTTGCTGTTGCTACTCGAAGCAGTAGCCGACGAAGGGATTGCTGATCCACTACCCGGGTTGTGGGCAGCAGCAGCCGCCAAGGCAGCTGTGTTTGATGATAATTGATTTCTAGACATCAATCAAAGAGGACAAAGTAAGTGCTAATGATTACGTCCTTTCACTGGGATGTTCTGATTTTGATATTATTCTTTGCTACTGTAACGTAACTGAAAATTAATTTAAAGAACAAAAAAAAACAAACTCACTCAACCTGTCGTTCGTCACTGATTCTGAAGTATCTGATTCTCTGTCACTTCGTGGTCCGGCGCGCAAATACACACTAAGACTTTCTATACACCTTGGTTAGTTAGATGCTACACTTTGCTTCTAGCTGGGGTTAACTTCAACTTGTGTGGTCTTTTGTGTATGTAAGTTTTTTTCCGTTTTCCTTGCTCGTGTCAGGATCAGTGTCGCTCGCACGTACAAAATCCTCGCTCGCTCGCTCACTCCCTCGCCCGCTGGCTCGTCGATTTTCCAGTATTTTTTAATCTTTTTTTTTTTCAGTGTTCCGTATCTCTTTTTGACGACACAAAACCTCTCTAAATACCGCCAGTCAACCCTCCTACGACACGCGAAATCCTTCATCCCTCCTTTTATCGTCACTTCGTTGTTGTCGCAGTCGTAATTCGGGATTGACTTTTCCAAATCTTTATGGTGTCGCCCCCTCCCACACTCAACCTACCTACCTACTGACCCAGCCTCCTCTCTTCTCTCTGCTCCCCCTCCAACCCCTACTTAAATTTGGATTACGTACATGTACCTTCTTGACGATACCTTATACAAACAACGTCAGCGTCAACATGTATCCAATCGGCACAATGCCCTCGTCATCGTTTTGATGACTTAATCCTTTCGATCATTCCCCCACCACCTCCACTTTCCCCCTCTCCTAAGCACCCTCCTCTCCTTCCTCCTTCTTCTCTCTTTCTTCTGCCAACTCCCTCCCGTCCCCGTCTTCTACCGTCCGACTTTAACTCTCCGTCTGTCTCTCTCCGTCTACTACCCGCCTTCGATACCTCGTACCTTTATTTTCCCCAGTGTTCCACCAATACTAAAAAATATCTCAGCCTAACGGCTATGCTCGTTTTGTCGTTCTTTATCGACCATCAATTACTATTTAATACCTACTTACCTACCTACATTCCCAGTTCACATTCTCCACATACATTCCACACCACACACACCCACTCCTCCTCTGTCATTCTATATCTCTTCAAAATTCCAATCAATTTCCTTCTTTCCAATTCCATTCTAATCAACCCATCTCTTACTATTAGTATTTTTATATGTCACGTGAAAACATCGAATTTCATCCACTTTCCCATACCACCAATATCCACCAATATAAAACTAGCTGATTTTTACTACTAACTCCAAGGAGGTTTAGAGAGAAAAAGCGGCAAAAGGATGACAAGCTCAACGCAGTTTTCCTTTCCGCATATGTGCTAGTAAAGGTTTATTTCATCCACATAAGGATGGAATACAAGCTTTAATCTGGGACCGCACCGCTTCGGCCCCTTTCCGGGGAGGACGATTGCATCGAGCTTTGCTCCTCTTCGAGGAGTCCTCTTACTTCCAGTATGGTTAGATGAACGGCCGAAGGAAGCCAGGCTCAACGCAGCTGTTCTTGCCGGATAGGTTCCAACGGAGCGGCTTGTGTTTATGAATTATAAGAATTCTGTATTATCTAGTTTGACTAAGCTAGTACTTAAAGAAGTAAAGATATCTCTTCAAAGGAGTCTAAAGTTCAATGAAATTGTCTTCGAAAAATATGTGGCAAGGGAGAATTGCTTTATTACAGTAGTAAGTAATTGTTTTAATTATTCCAATATTACTATTGAGTTAAGGACAACAATAACCACACACATCAATTCTTACCTTGGAATCAACAAGATATTCAACAGGAGTAGGTAGTTGGGAAGGCTTACAAAAGAAGATTATAACTTTCATTTTTAAATATCATTGAATTAAAATTAAATATCTAGTTCTATTATACAAAACCTCTTACTAAGAAAATTTCATCACCATTTTTAAATCGATTACATCTTTCACTTGTTTTTATTAATATTGGTTCACCTGTTTTACTAGTTAAAAACATATTAAGCCTCTCATCTTGATTAGTAGTAGAGTTATTATTATTCTTCAACTTCAATAAGTCAGCTATTACGTCCAAAGCTCTACCGGTAGGCCAGTTCCTGTTGATAAAGATCGCATCACGCTTAGAGTTCTCAATGTTCTTAACCCACACATATATCTTATCAGCAGCTTGAATCTTGGAGTCACCCTTCGCATTCCTTCGCAAGGACACATTCTCAAGCGCAACAGACTTGCTGGTATTTGTATTTGTCGACTTCGTCTTCTGTAAGAAATTGGTAAATTTTTGGAATGCGTTCGATGTCATTTTGGAAACATCACCAACTTTGAATTGGGTTTCATATATGCTTGTTGGTTTAGGTGGCTTGCTCAACGACTCATCAACTTTCTTCATGTCATTCTTCCGGTTAGGGAACAAAGATGCAACGGGCTCCTTTGAGTCCTTGCTGTCTACATCGCCAAACTCACGGAGTTTCTGCGGACGCTTCCCCGGACAGTTATGTGTAACAAGCGTTCTATGGTCAGAACAGTAGGTATGATTGCAAAACTCGCACGGGAAAGGTAAAAAGTCCAACCTCTGACACTTGAAACAGTGTTTCCCAATATCTAGGATCCCCTGAGTGTCCTCTCTCTGCGTCATGAATAAAGATGACATTGAAATGTTAGCAAATTTGTATTGAATTGAATTATATTATTATATTGAAATTAAATAAAGAATATGTTTGTAAAGTCTTGTGTATGTCTGGCTAGCAGCACCCGCTTGTTTCCCTTTGCTACCGTAAAACACTGACAAATTGCAAAGTTCACTAAATCGCGTGCTACTTGTCATCTCTCTTTATACTCACTCAATTTCGTAAACTCAAACGCTGGCAACTGCCAATGGTGGCAATTCTGACTAATCTAAATTCTTCTTGATTTAATCATCATTTATTTTTTCTCCATAGTAAAAAGCCTCCTCCATAGAAGATACTCGAACATCAAATGGCTGCGAAAAAATCCACCGATTTAATAATATCACTTTTCCATTACCATACAAAGCCCACCAAATCAATAAGAGCTTCCTTTAGTCTCTCGTATAACTCACATCAGAAATCTATAAGTTCAACTCATTTGTAATCGCCAAATGGAACGTCTTATCGTACTATATATTTTGTTATCACCATGTTGTATTGGATGCAGCTCTACTAAATGATTCCGATCCTGTGAAGACAATTTCCTCGTCGAGCTTTACTGACCTTACATGAACAATTTACTACTCTCAGCAGAGTTAGAAATTCGACCGAAGGGAGCAAGGCTCAACGCAGTTGTCCTCGCCGGATAGGCGCCAGCGGAGCGTCTAACGATAGGGACACGAGGACACGAAGACAGGAACAATTGCAAGACGCTCCGCTGGCGCCTATCCGGCGAGGACAACTGCGTTGAGCCTGGCTCCCTTCGGTCGTATTTCTAATTCTACTAGGAGTAGTAAGTTGTCGATTTAAGGGCAGGAAAGCTCAATGCAATCGTTCTCTTGGATTCGTAACCTTAGCGGAGCGTGACGAATAAAGATTAGTGGCCAATGGCCATGTGATCGCAATACGTTCCCACTAGAGAGTAATATTGATCTATGATAATAATTACATTACAGAGTAGTTATTAAACTGACAAGAACCCCTCTTAAAATGGAACTAAGTTAATAAACCCCGCGAATTGGTTTCATAATTTTATGGAACGCTGGATTGTGGGGGGAAATGGGCTTGTATTTATATATGTATATATAATATGGTGTCACGCGCGCTGCCCGCCAGTTGGCTCCATGAAAAATTTCGATGCTCATCACTAAAGAAGAAGTGTGTTAAGTCAACGTGATTATATACCACAAAACTTCTCTCCTTCCTTGACCTTTTTGTGATCTATAGCTGGAGTACGATGTTTGATTTGAATGTACCATGGCCGGTAAACTCTTACGCGAAGCCGTCAGCGCAGCAACTTGTTACTTTGCAGAACTGTATTGCAACTTTGTATGTCTTGGGTTACACACATTTGGCGATTAACTTTGTTGTACCAGAAACAGTTAAACTACCATATGGACAACCAGCTACTATTAATCCAATCCCGATCCAACAACTCAGGGATCATTTTCTGCATTACCCAAACTTGAAGCTTTATTCAAGATTGACTTTACAAATCAGTGATCCAGCCCAATGCCAGGGATTGTCCAAGTTACAGAACATATTTGATATCATCGCCATTCAACCTAATACAGAGAGGGCCTTACAACTAGCAACAACAAACTTGGACGTTGATTTAATATCGTTTAATTTGAGTAACAGGTTACCATTTTTCCTTAAGCACAAGGCCATTGGGTCTGCAATCGAAAAGGGGATTAAGTTTGAATTCTGCTATTCATCTGTTATGACCGGACCAGCTGGATACCTCGTGTCCTCAACTACTGAAACAAATATGAGTCTTTCCACAACTGCTCTTTTGGCCAGGAAAGTGTTTTTCAATAACGTAATGCAGTTGATTAGAGCTTCAAGAAGCAATGGGCTTGTTGTATCGAGTGGTGCTGTGCAGCCACTTCAAGCAAGAAATGGGAATGACATATTAAATTTACTCAAGACTGTTGGTCTTGACAGTGCAAGGGCTAAAGCTTGCTTAACTGATAATGCTGAAAAGGTATTAATAAGCGGAAGATTAAGAATAAAGTCATTTAAGCAGACTATAATGGTTGCAGGAGTGACCAATACCGATGAATCATTCTATTCAAACGATAACGAAGATGTCAATAAAAAGATCGAAACCAGCGGTTATAAGAAAAAGTTATCAGATACCTCTAGCGGTAGACTTTTAAAAAAGCAAAAAACGACATAAGCTACAAACAAACAAAAGCAAAATCCGAGCTCGTTCATTTTTAGGTGATAGTTCGCTAGATAGAGGAAAGACGAGCTTATCTCTCTGGAGCCATTATGCCCTACTTGGAGTCATAGCGTTGTAGTACCCAACTTAAACCGAGGGCCACCAACAGAGCTATGCCATATCATAACTTTGGTCACAAATATCACAAATATCACAAATTTGAACGCTAGAGACAATCGGTATACTCTCCGAAAGAAACAATAAAGAATAAGATAACCAATTCTGTGACATCTAATAAATTGGGAATTTTTTAAAGTAAGATACTTTATTGACCAAAAGTATAATTTCATGGGATATTATGAGCTCAACCTTGGGAAGAGGCTCTATGCATATATAATGATAATCATGAATTCGTTATTACTATTTAGTTTTAATACAAAAATATAGAAAATTATGTACAATTAATTAGCTGAAGATTGAAGACCTAATACTCTGTATCTTTGATGGCTCTCTAGTAGTCTTTGTAGGCGAGTTTATCTTAGATGTACTTGTATTTAAGGAAGTTGATTGTTGTTTCCTAGGCTTTACCGAGGGCTGCCTTGGTGGAGCTTGTCGTTTACGTGATAGGAATATGGATGCTGTAGGTTTCCTCTTTCTAGGTGGTGGGATCGGTGAACCAAGAGGTTCTGGATTTGGAACTGTTGCCAACTGTTGCCCTGTATTTATCGGGGTAACAACTTGTGTAGCAGAAACTCTAGTACTGGGTTTTGGTGAGCTAAGCTGTATCATTGGGGGAGATATGATAATAGCTCCTGTGGTAGAAGTTTCTGAGGAAGACCTAATAGTATGTTGATTTCGGGTTTCCATGGTATTGAATGATGTTGGTGGCCTTGACCTTCGGTTTGTCAGATGTGCAGGTACAGGTGGGGTATCCGGTTGCCTTCTCTCGGTGAATGCAGCATATGGGTCGTAGCTCTTTGTTTTAGCCTGTGAAAATATTAGCGGCCTATTCTTAAGATCTCTTTTTGCCTTTCCAAGGATTGTATTTTTCTTTACCAGTGAGTAGCCGTATGCTGGAGAAGAAGACAAATAAGAGGACGACTGCTGCCTTCTCCTAACAGTGGGATCCCGAAGTAGTTGTGGTACTGAAACTATTGCCTTTGCCTCCTTTTCCTGCTTCAATCTCTCCGTTATGTTGCGTAGACGTTTTGCTGAATCTTGTCTGAACGACTCTCTTTCTTTCAGATACCTGTAGTATAACGACTTATTAGGCATGCTCTCCTCCAAGGGCGACATCTTTGAGTTCGTCGTCAAGGGTTTCCTCTTCCTTGCACCTTCCTTTGCGTAAATAGGCCTATCTGGAAAATCCTTTTCGATTAATTTTGGCCAAATGGAATCTGTATGGGGTAATATCTGTGGACTTGACTCTTCAATCTGTGATAATTGCTTTGCATTCATTCTCTCCAATATAGGGCTCAATAAATGGAACGGAGTTTGCCCAACATCATGAAGTCGACTAATATTCTGGATACATTTATTTGTTGCTAACTCCACCAAAGACTGAAGCAATGGTCGATTATCTCGACCATACATTATCATTCACTCACTATTCTTTCTTGCGATGGCTAAACTTTTAAGAAGATAACTAAATCCGTAATAAACTTTTATGTAAAAACCGTAGAGATTCTGCAAATATAATTCTGTTAGCTAAGATAAGCAAAAAGTGGGTTTCCCTCTGTTTAATAAACTAAGTATGATTCCCTAGCGTTTGATGGTACTTAACATTCCAGTAATACTACTAACAGAGCGATGATTTCTACATTATGTACCTAATTAAAGATCCAGATAAGTACTGCATATACCACTTGCTCTGTAGACACTACTCCATTTGGATTGGATTGCAACCACCTTATGAATGTAATAAATACAATCCAATTATAAGGAATTGAAGATGTAATCACAAAGCTAGCATATGTATTTGTGTAATTCAAGTGTCACTATAATTAGTGTAAAGCTCCTATCTCGAAAATTCTACATTACTTCAATCTTTAATGAGCGGTACGAGACATTAGCAGAGCATCTTGTATCCACGGCGCTTAAATCATTAGTGATAGTACCACCTCACTAGGGCCAATACACTAGAAGAGATACTGAATCAAACTTTTAGTATCTTCGGGAAGATACCATGAAATGTGAGGATAGAAGGTTTACCGAAGGGAGCCAAGCTCAATGCAATTGTCTTCGCCACGTAGCAACTACCCAAATGATCTCACGATTACAGAGTCGTTAAGAAAGAGGTCTACTATTGGTACCGCTCCGCTTGGGCCCCTACCCGGGGACGGCGATTGAATCGAGCTTAGCTCCTCTTTCTAGGAGATTATAATGCTATTGCTCCAAGTAGGGCTAGTAGTTCGACCGCAAGGAGACAAGATCAAAGCAGACTTCCTCGCAGAATAGACACCAGCGGATCGTCTTGGACTCCCGACTGTTTATGGAAGATAGACAAATTCCATTATATCCATGTGATTAAATAGGTGGCAGTATATCATATTTCCGTGAAAATTTTACATTACTTGGTCTTAATATGGAAAATGAACCTAATATTTTTCAATGAAAGCATTCGGC
>JANIVZ010000087.1:8681-54029 GCA_030578175.1 Dujonia santamariae | reverse complement strand
TCAGGTTCAGGTTCAGGTTCAGGTTCAGGTTCAGGTTCAGGTTCAGGTTCAGGTTCAGGTTCAGGTTCAGGTTCAGGATCAGGTTCAGGTTCAGGTTCAGGTTCAGGTTCAGGTTCAGGTTCAGGTTCAGGTTCAGGTTCAGGTTCAGGATCAGGTTCAGGTTCAGGTTCAGGTTCAGGTTCAGGTTCAGGTTCAGGTTCAGGTTCAGGTTCAGGTTCAGGATCAGGTTCAGGTTCAGGTTCAGGTTCAGGTTCAGGTTCAGGTTCAGGTTCAGGTTCAGGTTCAGGTTCAGGTTCTGGTTCAGGTTCTGTTTCTAACACTGACACTGCCACTGGCACTGCCACTGGCACTCCTTCGAGTAATCCTTCGATTACTGCCAACAGCAATAGTGCTACAAGCTTGACTCCAAAGTCACTTGTACCAATTATTACCGTTTTGCTTTTCTTCATTATTTAGTTCAATTACTTTTAATTTTTTCGTCAGAACATAATTCGTTCTTTTTTTCGGACAATATTTTACGCTACTATTAATTAACAAAAAAAAAAAAAAAAGTTCAAAGTTTTTTCCCATTCTTGACATCATATTCGTTTATATCAAATAATAAATAATTATTTTTAAAAATCAGATTTCATTTATGGAATAGCTTGAAGTTGAATTTAATCATTACTCTTGCTCTTAAGTATGGTTGAATTTGAATTATTTCGACCAGTAAGAAATATAGAGGAGTTTTTTTGAAGCATTATTGGAAGCTGCAAATAAAGTTCTTCTTCTATATTTCAGAATTTATTATCTAGACCTCCGCTTAACACATTCAAAATTTCCTATTTTTTAAAAAGTAAATATTGATTGAAGATAAGTTTCTATTATGTCACTGTGTTATAAGTTTACATAAAGAATATATTCCACCTTAAGGAAGTAATCTGCGTATAAATAATGATTTATATGAAAAAGTCACGTGACATAAATGTTGTTTTAGGGTTTGAAAGCAGATTTAAGTTATTGGTAATAAGAATGCTTTCAAGAGTCAAATTGAAAAATAGAATTCGTGATTTCCAAGTTGTAGTAATTTCCCAATGTTTGCAGTCTTACCCAAGTCTAAAAAGAGAGAATTGGATCCACATCTTAACTTTATATTCCAGTTCAAGTTTAATCCAGTTACTGTCTATTGAGGATCTAATATGCTGTTAACTTGGATGAAATTGAACGAGTGGAAAAATCTCAATGATATAATAAACCGTTTACAAAATCTCCTATTTCAAGTTATCAATAGTTACCACAATCAGTTTGAGTTCTGAAACTGTATTAAGGTTTCCATAATTGCCAACTCAAATAATACTTCTAATTCTTTTAAAATCAATAGATTGTTTCTCAATGTGAAATTATTTTCAGTAATCATGGGTCTGTAAACATAACTCCAAGTTTGGATCAAAAGCAGCCGCAGTTCTTTAAATATATTGGTACCTACAAAGTTTTTTAATGATTTCTTGCCATTTAGAGTGAAGTTTCCAATATTTATATCAAGAATGGGCACAACTTTAATTTGTCTTCTTTTTATGCAAATTCGGGTATCTTTGTTGTTCATCAAAAGGAGAATAAACCTAATTCATCCTTTGGGTCGATTGGATCACAAAAATAAACTTTATATTTCAAAACTCTAAATTCTAAATTTTAGATTGAAGTAGCATCTCTATCCCCAAGAAAAATTAAGGAAATAAAAGAGATATTAGGCTTATATATAAACTTATTTAGAAACATTAATAGACCAATTATTGAATTTTTTCTTGTTTCAAATAAATTTCAGAAGAAATAAAGAATCAATTAAAAATGCAGGATAGGTAATAATATTAGAATATATTTCCCTCAAGTTAAGCAAACCAATGAAAAAATTCTACAAAGATTTCCAAAAGGGTAAACAATTCAACATCCGTTTGCGCCTAACATTACTAATTATGAATATGAATAATGTAATATTCGTTTGCATTATTAATATAAGTTGCAACAAGTTACTACTGGCTGCGAAAAAGGAACACTATTCCCGCAAATTACACTCTGTGTTTATAATACTAAATTCGAAACTTTCCAATTTCTTGTCACTGCAGTTTTTCAAAATAGAAAGAACAATTTACATGAATATCCCATGTTTCAAAAGAAAACTTCTTAAGGGAGAATCGGTTATGATATTTTATCATCCGTCAACTAACTGAGACCGAATGTAGCAATCTTGGAAAGAAGAATAAATTAAACCAGATGACAACAAAACAGATACAATATTGTCTATAGGTCAATAAGGCAACAAAACTCATCACCACAGTAAACAACAACTTTTCTTTTACTTTGACCTTGCTATAATTAACTAGATTAAACCCCACAATATGTAACCTTAAGTAGATATGATGATACGAGGACTACATGCAGTATGATTGAACCAAGCAAACTGGGGCGGAGGGAGAAAGAAAAAAAAAAAATACACATCTATGAGTTAGCAAAGACTATTCGGCTAATAAAGGGGACGACTGAATATTAAGCGATCTGTAAGAAAGGTATTTCCAGGAAGCTAGAGTGTCGGCAAAGTGCAAGACGGACACCGAGAGGAAAACAAACAAACAAACAAGAAGCTAAAGTTTCAAGAGGAAACGAGAAGAAAAATATTTCACAAATTACTCAACAAAGTGACACACATAGAGAGATATATATACGACAAAGTTGAGGCTAGAGCGAGTGAGAGAGAGAGAGAGACCGAGACTGAGACCCAGACAGAGAGAAAGATACTATCGTATTCATTTCAGTTAGTTAAATAATTAAAAATATTCATCATGCCAGAGTATACTTCAATAACTCTCCCTCAATACGTGCCTTTCCCGGTGACCATCTCATCGATAGATTGTGCCCTAGGTGAAACCACTACTAAGCATAAACAACTATTCACATACAAATATTGGGACTTTCAAGACGATCCTAACTCTAAAGAGGACCCACCTGCAAGAATAAAGGTCGAGAGAATTGGAACGTTCGAGAGCCCGGTTGAAGGAGAAATCGAAGAATTGAAAATTGTAAAGGGCCAGGAAGTTCCGACTTCTCAGTACGTGATCCTTTCCATCAAGGAAGTTTGCGATCACTCAGTACAATATGGTGGCCTTTGTGCTCTCTGTGGTAAGGCAGTTGAAGACGAAAAGGATTACACTGGTTATAATTATGAGGACCGTGCCAACATCGAGATGTCACATGACAATACGGGGTTGAAAATATCATTGGATGAAGCTACCAAGATTGAACAAAGTACAACTGATCGATTATTGGAAGACAAGAAATTGATTCTTGTTGTTGATTTAGATCAGACTGTCATCCATGCGACTGTTGATCCAACGGTCGGGGAGTGGCAATCAGACCCACTGAATCCAAACTATGCTGCTGTTAAGGACGTTCAACTGTTTTGTCTTGAAGAGGAACCAATAATGCCACCTGGCTGGACTGGTCCCAAGTTTGCACCTACAAAATGCTGGTACTATGTAAAGCTCCGTCCCGGTTTACAAGCATTTTTAGAAAAAATATCCCAATTATATGAGTTACATATTTATACAATGGCCACAAGGAACTATGCATTAGCAATTGCTAAGATTATAGATCCGACAGGGGAGTATTTTGCGGATAGAATATTAAGTAGGGATGAGAGTGGATCACTAACTCATAAGAATTTAAAGAGATTATTCCCAGTAGATCAATCAATGGTTGCTATTATTGATGATAGAGGAGATGTTTGGCAATGGGAAGATAGTTTGATTAAAGTTGTTCCATACGATTTCTTTGTAGGGATTGGTGATATCAATTCAAGTTTCTTACCAAAGAAAAATGGACAATTAATAGGTCCTGGGAAAAAGAGGAAAACAATCGCTAAATTGGAAGAAATAGAAGAAGCAGCTGAAGCAGAAGCAAGAGCCGCTGAAGCAAAAGTAACAGTAAATGAAGATGTTGAGAGTCAGGGTACCAATGGTTTTAAAGCTGACCCTGAAGAGACAAAGGAATTTGAAGAGAGAAATGGATTTGATAAAGTTGACAAAATTGAAGAATCAGGAGTTTCATCTTCTCCAGTTGAACGAATCCTTCAACTTGGTGGTGGAGAAGACAATTCAAGTTTATTACTAGAACAGTCAAGGACTAGAAACCTCTCCATAGAACAACAACAAAACGAGAGACCATTAGCCAAATTACAACATGACCTCGAAGTCTTACAACATGAAGAAGATGAAAAGCACCCAGACGATTCAGTCGTACTGACACCAGCTGCTTCGACTACACACGATGAAAATCTTTTATACGATGACGATACTGAACTTTATTCATTAGAGACAGCATTAGAGAAAATTCACAGTAAGTATTATGAACAACTTGCTGAAAATGAAGCAAGAAAACCAGATTTAACTCAGATTATCCCAGCTTTAAAGCATAAATGCCTTGAAGGAGTTACAATTTTATTCTCCGGAATTTTACCTCTTGGGATAAACCTTGATAGAGCTGATATTGTAATATGGAGTAGACAATTTGGAGTTAAAATTGTTAGCGAGGTCTTTCCTAACGTAACCCATGTTGTATGCCGTGATAATAATAAGAATTATACATTTAAAGTTAGAGTTGCTAAGAAACTCTTACCTAATGTTAAAATAGTCAATCCAGATTGGTTATTTGCATGTTTAAGTAGTTGGAAAAAGGTTGACGAAGAAGAATATCTCATTGAGGCCAATGAAGAAGAATGGTATGTTTCCGATAGAGATCTCGAAAAATATAAGGAAGTTTTAAGGCAACATAAGGATAATAAAATCAGTTCAATCGATTATTCATTAGATGGCGGAGCAGATGAAGAAGTAGATGAATTTTTAGCCGGAATAAGTGATGACGAAGATGATGACGATGACGATGACGAAGAGGAAGACGATGAAGAAAACGGTGGAAATGATGTAGATGAGGACGAGGATGATAGAGAAGATAGGGAAATAAATGCTGTTGATACGGGAGAAGAAAGAGCGGAAGATGGTATGGATGATGGTGTCAATGAAGAAAGAAGTGGACTTGATTTAATGGAAGACGGAAATGATGATTTTGAAAAGGAAGAGATTCAATCTGGAGTTGCTACTAGCAAGAGAAAGAGAACAGATGAAGAAGATGAAAAAATGGAAAGTAATGGAATCGGATATGTTAAAAAGGTAAAACCAAATGCGTCAGAAACGGTTGAGGAAGCAGAAGTTGATTTAGATGCACTTGAACAAGAACTTTTAGATGGATTTGATGATTTAGAAGAAGAATGAAATGTATAGTATGTAAAATAGTGAACAAAATTGACAAGTGAAAAATAAGATAAGACGTAGCGAGAGAGTAGGATACAACGAGCAAAACTGGCCAAAAAAATGAATATAATGGAATCAAATGTGCATACACATCCCATAGATATAGACATGTCTACTACTGCTTTTGCATATGATTCAGTTTTTGACACATGGAGAGATTATTCGAATGATAAAGGCGCCCTGCATCGCTTCAGATTGGTGATATACACCCCCAGAGCCTGGAGAATGTTGTGGTCACAACTTGCGCTTAAAAGCAAAGGCTACTAAAAGTCGACTGTTGAAAGGTTGACAAAATAATCTTGACGAAGACCGTTTGACGAGAGTACCATGAAAAAAAAAAAATATTTCAATTAAAATACATTGTCTTCCTACAATGGATAACCCTACCATGGTCAACAAGGTTGTAGAGAGAAATAACCAGATGGGTGGTGGAATTTCCATTATACTCCTCCCACTGACAAAGATATGCGATACATTGTCCCAGACAATCCGTACCATGGTATTGTACACTACGTGATCTGAATCAGATCAGAGCAGTTTTATTCGTTGCCGTAAGTTGATTCAATACTGTGTCAGAATTTTAGCCAGCGTAGTTCTCATTGACTACTGCGCAGCCAGCAGTAAAGTCAAATGCTGCGATGAAAAAATACCCACAGTAAAAATGTGAGCAAATTTACCGGAGCAGCAGTAGCAACAACTACAACCATCCACGTTGACCACATATAGGAAAGAGAGGTAAATCTTGATTCATACAACCTGGTGTTCCAAACAAATGGTACCCTTTATCGGCATCAATGAACTACCGGGCGTACATGTTCTCTCTCCTCGGTCCCCTGGTACCTAAATTTTACCCCAGGCACAACCAAGCCGCCAACCAGCCACGCTGTGCGGCGCGTGCGCTCAAACTAAAAAGTGCTGTCAAATGGTTGCAAAGTGGTAGGAACAAGCAAGCACTGGTTGCCAAGGGTGGAGGAAAATAAGCTATAATGGTAGTAATTTAAGTTTGATTATGCTGTGGGAGGTAATAGTATTTAGAGGGGGTTGGATCCCTCTAATTTTCCCAAGTTTCCTTTTCATATTTTTTCTTCAGTCGAAGACCACTCCACCCAGAGAAACTACTAACAGAGAGACATACAGTAGTCGGAGAAAGAGTTCTTCATACATATATATATACCAGAGATACAAAAGAGAAGTAAAGTATCACACAACAAAGAACAACCGAAATATCCAAGTCATCATTTGCCAGACTTAATTATATTAATACACCACTTAACCAGCTAAATCCCGCATTACGCTACATACATAACACATACTCAAGATGATGTTCATGGTTTTTAGGTTCATCCTCATCTTATTTGCCATTGCGCAACTAGTATTAGCAGTCTTTGCCTTGATTTCAGGGTATTCGACTAATTTTATGTCAAAATTCTACTTAATTGACGTCAACGTACAGCAAGCTAAATTAGCAGCTCTCATAAATACTGCATCCTATGTTAATCAAAAGAGAGATAACAATGGTGGATTTGGTCAAAACCCAACTCCAGTTGCCGCTGCAACCACTGCCGCTGCAGCTACCCCAGCTGACCAACAACAAGCTCCACCTCCCCCAGCTTCAGCAGCAAACACTGTTGCTACAGCTGCAGCAGTTGCAGCAGCCAACTCAGTAGCCACTGCTGTTACCGCAGCTGTCGCTGCTGTTGGTACCTCCCCTGGTTCTGCTTCTTTTCCAGCCGCTTCCCCTTTTTCCAGCTCCAATACTGTTGGAGTTGTACCAAACCCTGCTACTGTTAAATCTGGATCTGTAGCCACCTCCGCTCCAACTGGTTTTGTCACTGTCACTGTTGGTGGCAGCCTTCAAGTTACACCAGCTTCTGCAGCAGCAGCAGTCTCAACAGTTTATCCCGCCGGTTCACTCTCTGCCACTGTAAATCAACTCGTTGGTTTATCAGCCGCTCAAATTGGGTTAGCTGATGTCTATTCATTCTCTCTTTGGGGATATTGTAGAGGTACTTCAACCTCAGAGAATCTTGTTATCGTCGACGGTGTCGCTTCACAATCGTCTGACAATTCAGCAGTAAATTTCACTTGGTGTTCCCCCCCAAAGGCAGCCTATTACTTTGACCCAACTGAATTTCTCACTGCTGAAATTAATAACGCTATTTCAAATAACCCTTCCATTACTGCACAAACCAGGGCTAATTTAGAAGCATTTGTACAAACTTTGGATAATGATCACATCACCCTCCCAGGTAACTTATCTAAACAATTGAAAATGATCAAGTCTATGTCTCAAGCTTCTTTTGGTTTACTTCTCGCAGTCATTGCCATGGTTTTCCTTTCTATCATTATTGATTTACTCGGTTGTTGTTTATCCCCAGGTAACTGTTGTCTATCATTTGCAAACTTCCTTTATGAAGTAGTTGTCTTTGTTCTTAACTTGGTGGCAGCAGCCGTAGCTACTGCTTTGGCAGCTTATGTCAAATCTCAAATCAATGATAATACAGACATTTACGGGATGACTGCTTACTTATCCTCTGGATTCTATGCCTTCATCTGGTCTTCTGTTGTTGCAGGATGGTTAGTAATTGTTTTCGGACTTCTTGGTCATTGCTTAGGTATGTTTAATACCGGTAGAAAGCGTTTTAGAAAGGTTGAAAAGAAGAAAACATAATTATAAAAGAGAAAAAACCCCCAAAAATTCATAAAAAAATTACTTGCATCATAATAATTCAATTCCCCCCGTCACTCCTAAGATAAGAAGCAGTGTAGCTGCTACATTTTTCACATAGTTTAGTTTGAATAACTTTTTATATAGTCAAACGAATAATTTATTCTTCTTAAATTTTCATTGTAAAGATCCATGTAACAATAATAGAAATTAAGAAGGGAAGAAAGAACCAAACTAACTTGCATATTTTATATAGCATATATTTATATGATATTTGAAGTAGAAAGAGGTTCCCAATATATGAGTTCCATACATGTCGTGCGTCAACCACAATTAGATGAGACATATATGAATATAAAAAACTACATGCAAAACAAATAGAGAAAGATATACCCAACAAGTTGAATATAATAGCTGAAAAACTATGATTTGTTCTCGTATGTATAACCAGGAATATAAGATTCTTCTTTTAAGGAAAAGAATTCTTTTTGAAATTGTGGAAAATGTTCTGAAACGGAATTCACGCGATATTCTACAACCCTCATCAATAACCTTGTTTCATGATGGAGATGCTTGCGTTAGATAACCTGCGTTGGATAGCCTATGTTAGACTGTTGGAATTAGATTGAGCTGTGTCTGTTTGAGATACCCTAGAGGAATAGAGTAATCTATTTGGTTATTCTTTTCAGATTTTCTCTTTTCTATCCCTGAGGGCAAAATTGGTCTTTTTCAAGAAAATAAGTCGTTACAGCATTTCACCTCATTCTGTTTTCATGGAGCTCTAATTTTTTATTCATTTTACTAACATTTTTGTCTAGTTTCTGGTGAATTAACTAAGGATCCTGTAGTTTCACCAAAAAGTGGTGCTATATTTGATAGATCTCTAATTGAGAAATATATCTCTACCAGTGGTACCGATCCAATAACCGATGTACCTTTACTGATTGATGAATTAATTACCTTAACTGGAAGTGACGGAAATGGGTCTATTGTACCACCGAAGCCTCCCACGTTTAATTCAATTCCTTCCATGTTGAGTAGTTTTCAAAATGAATGGGACTCTTTGGCATTGGAGGTTTTTTCATTGAGGAAACAATTGCATAAGGCTAGAAGTGAACTCAGTGCAGCCTTATACCATCATGATGCTGCTGTAAGAGTTGCTGCAAAGGCCATAAGAGAAAGAGATGAAGCAAAATTGGCATTAGAAGAATTATCGATATCAATTGGGAATGGAAGTGGAACTGTATTAAGAGAAATTGAGATTGAAAATGGTAGTACAAAGTCTGAAGTTGATAATTCTGTTGCAGAACTCCCAGTTGATGATATATCTAGAGCTAGAACTGAATTGTTTCAATTACACAAGTCCCAAAAACCTATCTTGGCAATCCCAGCAACAAGTGAAATTAGTATCACCAATACAAATAAATCCGTCGCACACCCTTTCAAGAAGGCGTCAACTTCATTTTACAAAGAAAACCTTCTTGTTGGCTCACCAACAGGTTCAATTGCTATAATATCCAATTTAGATACCGACATTGAACCTTCAGTTGTAAAATATACCAAGTCTGCCCACAAGGGTATGGAAGTTGTATCATTATCCACTGTTTTAGATGGAACCCCAATTGCGTACCATATGAACGGAGACGTAATCATTGGTGATAATGATTCCAAATTCTCACATGTACATAAAAAAATTGCTTCAATATTAACCCATCCGTCGTTGAGCAACCTTTTTGTTTTGGTTGCTGCTGATTCTACATGGTCATTAAACGATGCGACAACCAACAAGACTCTTTTCCATCATAATATCGCCCAGGAAAATTCCAAGAACTCAGCTATTTCTGATATTCACGTGGATGGTGCCCTCTTAGGGGTTGGTTTATCTGGATCTGTTATCATATACGATCTTACTACTGGTAAATCGATATCAACAATTAAAACTAAGCATCAAACCATAAACAAAATCAAATTTGCAATGAATGGTTACTGGTTAATTATTACTAGTAGCAATGAAGATTCCTCAGAGAATACACTTGAAATAATCGACTTGAGAAAATCGAACACAATTCACTCCATATCGACTTCTAGTCCTATCACCGATTTTGTTATCGATCCTACTTCTTCATTAATTATTTGCTTGAATTCATACAATGAATTAAATTTACACAGATACATCAAGAAGGGAAAGAATTGGATAGATGGTGCTCTGCAATTGATCACAGATTCTACATTAATATCTTTGGAAATGATCTCAACATCTGAACTGGAACATCTTCAACAAGGTATACTTAAATTCCTTGGAGTTTCAGAAGGTAGCAACGTTATAGAATTCGAAGTATCAGAATTTAAGAAAGTATAAAACAAGCAGTAAAAGTCGAAATGTGGTTTGGAATGGATCTGACTTCCGTTTAAGCTCAAGCCCTGAAAATCAGCCAAGAGGAACAAGTATGACAATAATGGTATATTCTTACGATACAAAGGAAACAGTTGAATAGAATAGATAGAAACCAAAAAAAAAAAAAGAAAGAAAAACCAACTTCTACACTGAGCACGTACTCTACGCTCACCAGGACTCACAAGTCTTTACAAATGAACAATCGGGATCAGCAGATAGAAGAAAAGTTGACAGCATTCTCTAATTTTATGTATTATATGTATAGGTTTTAAAAAAGCACTCTATCCTTAATCCTTCTTAGTCTATACGGTGTAGTAGTGTGCAGGTTGTACCGTACCCCCCATTCGCATATAAGGAAGCATATTGTCAAGTTCTTACTAAAAATGTATCAACATATTTACACCAAAGATGTCGGTTGATAAATTGGTAGAGCAATGGCTTGCTATTGATATCAATCCAAACACGAGAAATGAAATTGAAAGTTTATATAAAGCTGGTAAAGTTGATGAATTGCGTAGTAGATTAGGCAAGCGAATCACCTTTGGAACAGCTGGTTTACGTTCATCTATGACCGCCGGGTTTGCTCACATGAATGATGTTACTGTCTTGCAGGCATCGCAGGGACTCGTAGCTTACTTACAGGAGAAGAGGCTTGACGCAAAGGACGAAATCTCTATTGTTGTTGGTTACGATCATCGTCACAACTCACAGAGGTTCGCAGAGCTACTTGCCAGTGCAGCCTTACTCAGAGGAGTAAAAGTTTACTATTTAGGACTGTTAGGTTTATCTAGCACTTCTGTTAGTCTCTCGAGCTCAAAATTCTTGGATGAACTGGATGTTTCATCTTCACATGCGGACACCGGACTCGTTCACACTCCGTTAGTTCCATTTTCGATCGATCATTACGGAGCTTCAGCTGGGGTAATGATAACTGCTTCACACAATCCTGCTCAAGACAACGGGTACAAAGTTTATTATGGAAATGGATGCCAGATTATCCCACCACACGATGATGGAATTGCAGACTCGATTATTAAGAACTTGACTCCGTGGACCGGCGTCTGGGACATTGCAAAGAATTTCAAAGCTGGGATTTCTTCAGGAAAATTAGTCCCTATTCATGACCAAGCAACTGACGCTTACCTTGAGAAGTTGGAAGGCTTGATTAAAGTCAAAGATGGGAATAACGATATAGAAAAATTTGTTTACACCCCGATTCATGGGGTTGGAGCAGATATATTTACTAAAGCATTTGCAAAGCTTCTGAAATCAAGTGTACTTACCATTGTTAAGGAGCAGGCTTCCCCTGACCCTGATTTTCCTACAGTTTCATTTCCTAACCCAGAAGAAAAGGGTGCATTGGACCTAGCTATAGCCACTGCTGATAGAGAAGGTGTTAACCTTGTAGTTGCCAATGACCCCGACGCTGACAGATTCAGTGTTGCAGTTAAGGATAGGAAAACAGGAAAATGGCAGCAATTGACTGGTAATGAGATTGGATTTCTTTTTGCAATGTGGGTTATTGAAAATGCCGAGCCTACAATATTGAAGAATCTCTATCTTGTAAATTCAACGGTTTCGTCACAAGTACTCAAATCAATGGCTGATATTGAAGGATTCAATTTTCAAGATACTTTGACTGGTTTTAAGTGGATTGGTAACAAGGCAATTGATTTAAAAACTGAAGGGTATGTTGTTCCGTTTGGATTCGAAGAAGCTATTGGTTATATGTTTGATGTCGTTAATGACAAGGACGGGGTTGCAGCTGCAATAGTTTGGTTACAATTGTTCCAGGTATGGTCGAATCCAATTGATAAACTTGTTGAAGGATATAACAAATACGGGTGGTTCAAAGAATGTAATGGATACTACAAGTTAGATGATCTTTCTAAAACTGACAAAATTTTCAATGAAATTATTAGAAAATCTTATTCCTCGTACCCAAAGAATGTTGGATCTGAATTTAAAGTCACATATTGGAGAGATTTAACCGTTGGCTTTGAAACAGGAACACCAAACAATATCCCAATTCTTCCAAGTGATCCAAAATCTCAGATGATAACTGGAGTGGTTAAACCAACAGAAGCTTTTAATGATAAAGAATATGTTAGATTTACTTGTAGAGGATCCGGAACTGAACCGAAATTAAAAGTTTACATCGAAGCAAAGGCAGGAGACGAAGAAAGATCAGTTGAACTTGCTAATTTATGCTGGGAAGTTTTGAAGAGAGAATGGTTCAAACCAAAAGAAAATGGATTAATAGAAGTGAGATAGATAAAGGCCATGAAGTAGACATGAAAAAAAGGAAAGAAAGAGATTTTAAATACTAATATATACAGATATATCTTTTTTAAAAATAGTGTAAGTTTAAATTAAGAAACAGAGAGAAACAGAGTGGAGTACAGAACAAGGAAGAAAAGGTGATTGAATATATGTGTTCTTTAGAACAGAGCCAATGATAGCAGCATTATCACCAACAATCCTCGTAAGCTAGAAGTACAACCTCTGATGATGATACAACATATTCACCTACTTTCCCACGGGAATGCATTCTGTTATGTTTTGGTGTGTCTGCAGTACGGGTGTTAATTTTCCTGTATGCAATAAACCTTCTTCGACCAAGAGAAAAATAAACGTAATGGGTAACTTATTAGTTGTCTAATACAACTTGGAAGAACACCGATAAGATCAACAAGATGGTATTGGACGATTTTGGGAAGAAGTCAGACCTTCCAATGTATGTATAAGATAGAGTCGAAGCGTTTGTTTTGAGTGAAAACGAGGCTGCCAGGAAGTTTAGGAATCCATCAATTGTCAAAAGTCAAAGGTGTCAAAAGACCCTTATTGCCCGTGGATAGCTAGCGGTACCTGAAGAGTTTCCTTCCCGATGTATTTTTGCGGTCTATTGATAGTGAGTCACCCGAGAGAGGCTACTTGGACTTCAGAAGATGTAATTGGCGGTAAGAGGATGGTTGGTAGATGTCCGTGGGGTGATTTACGCGTTATGGTTTGCGAGCGCGTAGGGTAAGTTTAGGATTGAGACTTTGATCTGATCTGTGCTTTGATCTTTGGTGGAGTGCCCTGTGGCGATCAATGAGCGAATACATTGCCGATGAAGAGAGGGGTAGCGATATGATCACCGACGAAGGGAAAAGTGATAGCGTGATTGGATTGGAAGACGCTGCCCTGATCCCTTGTCTCACTCGTTTAAGATAACACAAAATTATTTACTAACATCAAATTTTAGTCATCATTTCAGTCCAAAGAAGTCTACCTCATCATTCCCACCCTTGTATAGAAAAATAGTGATAGGTCTCACATCTTTAGCGTTTATTTGGTTTATCATTTTTAGAAATGTTGGTTATCTTTCGTCAGAAGAAGGTGAAAGTTATATTCCAGAGGAATTAAGCATATTAAAGGATGAAACGGGTCACCAGGAGTTTAGAGTTACCAAGGATGGTGTAACTGATGTTACAAATGCCAAATCTATTGATGAACTCTACCAAGAAAAAGTCGATTATTTTGATTTGAATGATTACCGTGGTTCTGCAGATGGTAATTCACAAGGAGATAACGTTCTTTTCCTTATGCCATTAAGAAATGCAGAAGCAGTTTTACCAATGGCTTTCCACAATTTAATGAATTTAACCTACGATCATTCATTGATTGATATTGCATTTTTAGTCTCTGATTGCTCACCAGAAGATCGTACTTTAGAGACAGTTTTCGACTATTCAGTTGCATTACAAAATGGAACACTTGTTGAAAAATTTTTACTGGAAGAAGAACAAAAGAAAGCACTCAAATTCTCCGGTTCAACTGACTTGTATCAATTATATATGAATCAAGATTATATGAATAATGTTGAACAATCTTACAATAATCCAGCTACATACCACAAAGATTACAGAAAGCCATTTAGATCAATTTCAATTTTTAAGAAAGATTTTGGTCAAAGTATTGGTCAAGGTTTCAGTGATAGACATGCAGTTAAAGTACAAGGTATTCGTAGAAAGTTAATGGGTAGAGCTAGAAATTGGCTCACTACCAATGCATTAAAGGCCGATCATCTGTGGGTTTATTGGAGAGATGTTGATATTGAAACATGTCCCGGTACTGTCATTCAAGACTTAATGAAGCATGACTATGATGTTATGGTACCGAATGTTTGGAGACCATTACCAACATTTTTGGATGAAAATGGTGCACAAGCATATGATTTAAATAGTTGGATTGAATCTGATGCTGCAGTAGAATTAGCCAAGACCTTGGATGAAGATGATGTTATTGTAGAAGGGTATGCCGAATATCCAACATGGAGAGTTCATTTGGCTTATTTAAGAAATGAACAAGGTAGCCCCGATGAAGTTCTTGACCTAGATGGGGTTGGAGGTGTATCAATTTTAGCCAAGGCTAAAATCTTTAGACAGGGGGTTCATTTCCCAGCATTTACGTTTTTAAACCATGCAGAAACAGAGGCTTTCGGTAAGATGGCCAAGGAAATGGGATTCAAGGTTGGTGGGTTACCACATTACACAGTTTGGCACATTTATGAACCAAGTGAAGACGACTTGAGAGCAATAGCTAAGATGGAAAGGACGAAAAGAAGAAAGGGTTCATAGGCAAATAATACCAATACCACCAAAAAAGAATAATCAAACAATGCAAAGAAAAAAAAAAAAAACAGAAGAAGAAGAAAGAAGAAGTACAAGCAGGATTAAAGAGGAGATCAGGATGATGATGATGATGATGATATCAAACAATATTGATTATGCACTTTCATACTTATAGAGAGAGAGAAAAGTCTTGAAGATTTTTTTCACTTTTTAAAATTGAATTAGGTTTATAGTTTGTATATTCAATAATGTCGGACCAGGGTAAATTTTTATTAAATAATATTTATAAGTGTTAAAGTTAAACCATTAGATTATTTATTCTCTTACATAGAGGTATCCACTTAGTTTACTCTTGGCCACAACATACAATATAATCTCAATATATTGAATGTTACGCTAGATAGGTACCAATTGAGCGTCTTGTGAGGGAGATTGATTAGTATTTCATTTTATGGTACCGCCGCGCCGTGGCCCCTACTGGAGAGAGCAACTGCGTTGAATTTTTGCTCCCTATGGTTGATATCTTTGATGATGATTTATATACAACAAGATTTTGTAAGCATTACTTAAGTTTGGCTAAGTAAGAGTACAAGAGAAGGTTTTGCTGCTATGCGAGAGGAGATCATCAGAGCAAGAGATGAACATATTCATATAACTAAGATATTTTAAAAAAAGAATTTAACTATCAGTAGGAAGGCAGGTTTTGTAATCCACGACTCATCGTTAGATGAAATCTCAGAGATTGTTCACATCCATTTTATTCATCATTTTAAAGTCAAATTCTTAGATTGAGAAGTTCGAACTCGCGCTCAAACTCTGTCAAAGATTTCAATCTCATTTATTTCTCCCACTTAGTTCCCAATTTATCCCGGTTTTTATTTGTTTTTGACCGAATTCTGTACAAACCACCTGGTTTGACCAAGATTTCTTTTCAAACACAATTATTAACTAAGGCTAAATTTCGTTTGACATAAGCTTTGACCACATGACCACTAAGCCAAAATTGATCAAAATCTCAAAGTTTATTACTTGAAAATTCGCTAACATCTTCAAAAATACACTATATACAGGATCAAAACTTCAATACATACCCCAAAGAAGTGAACAATTAATAAGACCCCAAAGTAATATAAATAAATTAAGTGTAAGAGGTACCGAGTCTAATAATTGTGGACAAATTGTGCTTTGGCTGTTTTCGCCAGATAAAAAAAAGGAATGACCTTGAATTCAGAAATTGAGAGATAAATATTGTCTTTCCAAAACGCTACTTCTACTCTAGACAATTGTATTTAGCTTTATGAAACATTCTATCTAAAAAAACATTCACTGGGTAGTTATGATGTAGATGAAAGAGTTCAGATCTCAGTGTAATTTTATTCCCCAAAGTTGAGGTCCTATTGGGGAGGGAGCAGTAACGTAAATAAATATTAAAAGTAGATTGATAAGGTACATAACCTGATCAATCTACCTTGGTAAAACTCTCCACTGGCGCCTTTCCGGCGAGGACGATTGCATCGAGCTCTTCTCCCCTCGGTAGCTCTTCTGGCCCTACTGGGAGCAGGAGGAGTCTCCCCGAAGAGTAAGCAAAGCTTGATGCAACCGAACTCCCCGGATAGAGGCCCCAGGGGAGCGGTAGAATTTGGAGATACATGTGTTATAAAAGTAGTCACAAGCATAGTCAAGACTTTTAGCTGACACCATTATGTATACTCCATTCTATAATATATAAAAGGATTATTCGACCGAAGGGAGCAAAGCTCAACGCAGTTGCCCTCCCCGGGCAGGGGCCCTAGCGGAGCGGTACCATCACATAACATATTTACATTTTAAGCCAAGTTTATAAAATAATTACTATACTCAATCAGACAGAAGAAAATGAGTCCTCACTTCAATTGTACTCATCATAGAGGAGACAATATAGAAAATCTAGAAATCCTTATCTCTTTTCATTCATTGAATACAAATTAGGGTGGGGTAGCGTTGGTGTTGGTAGTTGGTATTAATGTTGTTAAAACAATACTCCCAAAAAAGCAGCCAAAATCCAAATAGGAAATAATGAGAATGATAGTCGGAAAAATTCGAGTAAGGATAATAATAATTGAGACGAAGAGGAGAGGAAGGAGACGGAAGGGAAGACGAATGCAGTCATGAGTGGACTCGCGCACGCGCGCTCGTCTGAGCTTCGTTTCCCGTTTTCGTTTGATTACGTTAGTGGAGACGAGGAGGAGGAGGAGGAGGAGGAGGAGGAGGAGCAATGTAACGTACAGGGTGTTAAAATAGTAAGAAACAGCACTCAAAATAAAATTGGAGAATCGTGTTTTCCCGTGCACGTATTATATATTTTGCTCTGCGTGAATTATTGGGACAAAGTTGAAAATACGAGACCTTACAAAGCAGCTCCTTTGTTGGTGCATAGCAACATATTATTCGCTTAGCGCTGCTGTGGTACTTTTGCTGCAAGTCAGAAGGCTTAATCAAAAACAAAAAAACAATAATAAAAATGAGTCGATCAAAATAGCGTCAAAAGCGGTGTGTGGTAGCGTAGCTGTGCGACAGACAGCACAGGTGTTCATTTTCAAAGCTAAGCTGCTTTGACAGTTTCAACTTAACTAGCAAGAAAGCTTTTTCTTAATTCAAGTTGCTAGTTCCACCTTGGCGGGTTGCTGCCGTTTCGATGGCTGGCTGGCTGGTGGCATTCCAACCTGCTTCTTGGAATAACTAGACTGTTAGGTCGAAGTGAAACCTAGATTCGTGTAATTCGTGTTTCGCACTAAAATATTTTTCAACACCAATGTTTTGATTCGCCCAATTTGGTTAAATTGTTCAGCCTTGAGGCTCTACAGTGCTTCCATATTACCTACAGGCACACTAATAGATCTATAAAATTAAGAAAGTGAAGTTTTTCCTTGGATATTACAACAATAATACTAGCACAGATCAATCCTGCACCGGGGTAATCGTCAACCTAAACAGGAAGTGCCTACACTACAAAAAGAAAATTCAGACAAAGAATAAACTACGCGAGGTCTCTCTCTTTTTCCCAAAAATTCATTGAGCCAGAAGAAGAAGAAGCAGAAGTAGTAGAAGAAGAAGAAGAATAACAATAAGCTACCACTTATCCCTTATCCTTATCCTTATCCTCTCTCATTGTCATTGTCATTGTCATCGTCATCGTCATCGTCATCGCATCGTCATTCTCCTCTTGTGTCCTCCCTTCATCTCCAGAACTACCACCACGAAGACGGACTCATCTATCAAGGACCAGAACATTGGCCATCGCATTTCATATCCCGCGTAATCATCTTTCCTTCATCCTTTTGCATTTTATACAACCACTATCTGCACCTTAGGCTTGCTTCATTATCTGCCCGAGATTGCATTTTTCAAAAACCAGCTTTACTGCTACTACTCCTACTACTAGTGCTACAACGAAAAAAAGCATACACACACTCTACTCAAACAAGTGTGATTGAAATTATTCACTTCTTCATATTTATTATTATTATTCCCTGCTGCCTTTCATGAAGGTTCTTTCCATTTCGTTGTTATTATGCTTGGCTCGTCAAACCATGGCTCTTTACCCAGTTAAAGATTTCAGAACTGATACTATAACGTCAGATTCAAGCATAACCGATAATCAACTGAAGCAGACAGTTCCACAATTTTTACGTTCTGCTTCTGGTGATACCGTGGATTATGGTTCTCTCCCAGTGGTTCAACTCTCAGATTCTTCAATAATCATCAATACTGACTCCTCAAAGTCCATCTACTACCTCAACGTCACCGTTCGTGACTCCAAAACAAACTACAACCCAACTTTCCCGTTGCTTCTTGATACCGGTAGTTCTATGACCTGGATTTACAACGAAAGTTGTTCAACAGGACCCTGTACCAACGCTTTGAAGTTTGACGATTACAAGGGCATCTCTCTTCAATCCTCGGATGACTTTCAACTTGGCTACTCGGGAGATGTCGTTTCAGGTGACATCGTCTCAACCAACGATACCGATATTGAATTCTTTGTTGAATCAACTATCGACCAAGAAATCGCTCTTACCAACGTTTCCCTTGGTTTGGCTCTGACCTCACCTTCCATTTTCGATGGATATAACATCTCTGGTGTTATTGGTATCCCCTCCACATACAGTACCCCAAACAAGAACATTATCCACCAACTTTACAACCAAGGGGTCATCAACGAACAAGCTTTCCTGGTAATTTTAAATTCAAACAACTCATTACCAACTTACGATAAAAATGCTAATAACCTGTATTCTCCAGTTGAACTGAATTTTGGTGGTGTTATGTTCCTTGGAATCTCAGAAAACCCATTCAACTCGTCTAAAATATCAGTAGACGTTGTTGCCAACACAAACTCTTACTGGTTGGTTAACATTTCCAATATCGAATCAGTTTCTGGTGTTGGTGGGGTCATTACTCAACTTGGTGCATCTACCAACTCATCTGGATCTACTTCCCGTCAAGCAATTATCGATACCGGTACCACTGGGATAGTTTTACCAATGCAAGATGCAGACAACCTTCACAAGGGATTATTTGGTAACCAATACATTACCGATAACAATGGGAATTATGCTTTCCCATGTACAAACCAAAACTCAACCGTAATACTCACTACTGATGATGGATCTAACTTAAATATTTCATCATCGTACTTCACGGGCGATGCTTATACCACCCAGGGACTTACTGGTTATTGCGCATCGAAGATTCAAGGTATAGAAAACGGGAATAATGGATATTGGGTATTAGGTGCTGCTTTCTTAAGTCAATACTATACCACATTCAATTTAGCCCAAGGTACCATTGAATTCTCTCAATTAGCTGGTTCAAGTTTTATTATTAACCCTTCATCAACATCATCAACACCAGCATCTTCATCTCCAGTCTCATCAGGGCTGTTAGCTCATACAAATACTACCACTTTATCTATAAGTTCCACTTCCACCAGTACAGGGAAGGCAAATAATGGTACTAGTAGCAATGCATCCAAGAATGCCGGTACTTCATTTACAACCTTCTCTCCAAGAAATATCCTTCTTTTACAAGGATTATTTTTGGTACTGTGCTCATTAATTTAAATAGATACCAAGTCACATTAATTTTTACAATTTCAATATATATTCATAAAATAAATCTCCATTTAGTATGTACACTCTAACTCTATACATGAGGAGATTGTTTGAATCGAGTCCTTCCCTTTTGGTGCCTCTACCGTCATTTTCATTATTTTATTCATAAAAACTTCTATATGGCATTTTAAAAATATTTAATGCTTTTGAGTTCTTTCTTCCAATTTTATATTCTACGGAAATGGGACTACCACTAAATACATGAGTCCAATTTGACCGAAATATCTCATTTTTTAATATTATTTTACGTTATCACACATAACCATCCTAAAACGGCAAACATTAACCCAATTGGATAAATTGCTAAGAAGACTTTTCCAGGAAGAACACCTGAACACTTTAAACTTAAAACTCCCAGATAAATACTCCAAGAACACAAAACAAACATCATAATCATTCTAATGAACTTCCACTTTATGACTAATGCACTCAATACCAGCCCCACAACAATAGGGAACAACGAGTACCCACTGGCACTTATAGCAGACATGAATGAGATATTACCACCAAGTAATTGAATATTCAATCCTATTACAATGGAAAATAACCAAATAAATGTAAAACTTCCAGAAAATACTTGATTTGTTTGTTTGTTTGGGGCTGAGAGCCCAAGCGTTACCGAATAAACAAGTGAAAAAATCAAAGGGCCCCACAAGTCCCAGTCAAGGTTATTCTTAAGAAGAGCAGTTTGAGTATCGTCCATAGCCGAAGACTCAATATCTTCGTCCCCTTCAATTTCGTCGTTAATCTCAAAATCGTCTACATCGTTCTGTTGTTGACGTTGAGTGTGTTCATCCTGATTGAAAATCAGTTGCGGCAAGTTGACACCATTATTCTGGGCAAATTGAACCAATCTCAGTTGCTGCTTAGAAGCCAACGACTGCAATTGGACCGGCCAGATAACAATTGCCAATCTTCTGCCAATTTGGGAAAGATCCCTAGATAAAGTCTTCAACACCGGCTCGTCCAAGGTATCTCCTCCAGTGTACTGGCGTTCTTTCACCTTATTGTTTCCCGGCGGATTATTAGTGAATGGCTTGAAAGCTGACGAAAGATCAACCTTCGGAGTTGTGAAGTTTGAAAATGAAAAAAATGAAGACGGATCACCACCACTAGTTGTATTAGCATTTGTTGATGATGACTGACCCGCACCATAATCACCCTGACGTGCGTTTAAATTGCCTTGTGGTGGAAAAGAATCCTCCGTGTCTGGTTGAACGTATTGACTCAGTTGATTAGACATTCTTTCTTTATCTAGCTATACTGTATATTACTTCTAATGTTTCGTTGGTTAGAAAGACAACTTGTTCAATAGAGTACTTTACCTGTGCGCAAGGCAAATATACATATTGAATGGGTGTGTATATAATCACACCCTACAACATATCAAATCTTCACCGAATCAATTTACCTTTGTATATATATATATATACCCTACACTCTACCAATCTATATAAAGTGGTCATAAGCCTTAACTCCCGAAGGGAGAAAAGCTCAATGCAATTGCCCTCCCCGGGTAGGGGCCCGAGCGGAGCGGTAATATAAAAAGAAGAATTAATCAATCTACCTCATATGACGCTCCGCTGGCGCCTATCCGGCGAGGACGATTGCATCGAGCTCATCTCCCTTCGGTCGTGCTTTCAGCCCTCCCCGGGTAGGGCCCCTAGCGGAGTGGCACCCATAATAAATTTCATTGGAACTGTATATACTTTCCCAATCTTTACACTTTCCTTCTGGAATCTTGTACTGTTAGATACATATTATCTGTTTCTAATCAATTCTATTTAATTCTAGTTCATATTCAATTCTTCATATTTCTACGTATGTTATCTTGGGGAGTGGAAATTTAAACTGAAGGCGTAGTGGTGGTAGTTGTACCTCTTTCTTCTGGAAATTCTTTGATTACTCTTGCTGGGACACCAGCAACAACAGATCTAGAAGGAACATCCTTGTTAACAACAGCACCAGCGGCAATGACACAGTCATCACCAATAGTAACACCAGGTAAGATAACGGAATTGGCACCAAACCAAACATTGTTACCAACGGTGATTGGGAAGGCATACTCGATCATGCTCTTTCTATCAATAGGATCGGATGGGTGGGTTGCTGTGGTGAAGGTAACATTAGGACCAAGTAAACAGTTGTCACCAAATTTGATAATAGTACAATCCAAGAAAGTACAGTTAAAGTTGGCGTAGAAACCCTTACCTACTTCAATGTTACAACCGTAATCGACATTGAATGGTGGTTCTAAGTAGATATCAGGTTCACATTTACCAAATACTGTTGACAAGTATTCGTATCTTGCCTTTGCATGGGCCTTGGTATCGAAGTCATAGTCCTTTAATCTAATGTTGGCATAATCTAAGGCCTTTTCGTGTGAAAGAACACGGGCTTTGACTAATGTGTCCACCATACAATTGTAAGGCTTACCTCTCATCATGAGATCATAATCATCACATTTTGGGATATTCTTTAAATTTTTATGGGCATAATCTGCAAGATCAATATCGGCGGTAGTCATATCTATTTGAGAAGTAAGAATAGGAAGGAGGAGGAAGTAAGAATAGGAGGAAGGAAGAAGAAGAAGAAGAGGAAGGTAGGAAGAATATGAGTAATCATGAATTTACATTCTGTTGGGCGAAATATATTTTTGCCAAGTACCCCAAGGTCCCCGCAGGTAGAAAATATGGAGTATTGTTCAAGATACGAAGACACTCCACGAAGGCTTATAATATAAGGCAAGCGATAAGAACCAATAGAAGTTGATTTCGATTTTCCAATCTCCTCGACCTACAATGAGGAGAGAACATCATTTGATGTCGCACACCTACTTACAGTGGTATTTCGTGCAATAGAAGTTAAAGCATTTACTTAGAATGCCATCACGTTACTCACTATTGGAACCTATGTTTATGCATTATCGATCGATATCAAAATGGCTGCAATTTTTTAATATCAATATCATTTCTAACAACATAATCCTACAACAAAACTTCCAATAAAGACCCTTCATTTATATTCTTACTTGAGTAGTAATATATCAAATTGACAGAAAGAAAACAATTTATTATTTACCAAACATTTTCAGTTGAAGTAAAGTAGTAAAGTAGTAATGTGGAGAGATATAGATTTTCATAGGAGAATCTTTTAATAAACTGATTAACCTTGATTTGGTACCGCTCCGCTAGGGCCCCTACCCGGGGAGGGCGATTGCATCGAGCTTTGCTCCTCTTCGAGGAGAATTCTTTCTACTCCCAGTAGGGCTGGAAGAACGACCAAAGGGAGAAGAGCTCGATGCAATCGTCCTCGCCGGATAGGCGTCAGCGGAGCGAGCGTCTTAAATCAAATATTCAAATATTGTATCGAATTTTAGAGAAACTACAATAAACTTCTCTTCTTCTTTATAATAATTTATATTTAAAATAAGTGATTTTTATCTTAGAAATTTTGGTTTAATTAAACTAATAATCAACAAAAGGACTCTTGTCGCCCCATAATGGTTCACAAGTTCTCTTAACACCTTCCTTTTCACTTAATTTGTTTAAAGTTTCAAAATCTTCATCAGATAACTTGAAAACTTCCAAATTGGAAATAACTCTTGAATCGGTAACAGACTTTGGTAAAACAATAACACCTCTTTGAACAGCCCATGAGATTAAAACTTGTGCTGGTTCAACACCGTTCTTCTTGGCAATATCACCAACAGCGGCATACTTGAATAATGGAGCACCAGTGGAACCTAATGGTGAGTAGTATTCAGCGTGAATGCCTTCTTCTCTTAAGTAGGCTAATAAATCATCTTGTGGTAATAAAGCATGACCTTCAATTTGATCAACAGCTGGCTTAATGGTAACTTCTGGATCAGCTAACAATTTTTGTAATCTGGTCTTGTTGAAGTTGGAAACACCAATTGATCTAACCTTACCGGTGGAAACCAATTTTTGTAATTCCTTGTAAGTCTTCTTGATATCCCATTCGAAATCACGAGAACCATCTTCATTTAAAGTAACTGGCCAGTGAATTAAGTAAAGATCGATGTAGTCAAGACCCAACTTCTTCAATGAGGTTTCAAAGGCAGCGGCGACATTCTTTTGATCCTTGTTCCAAAGCTTGGTGGTGACAAAGATTTCTTCTCTTGGGACACCAGATTCCTTGATACCGGCACCAACTTCTTCTTCGTTACCGTAAATAGCGGCGGTATCGATATGTCTGTAGCCGTTTTGAAGAGCGACCTTGACAGCGTTCTGAGCAGCTCCCTTTTCAGTAGCTTGCCAGGTACCTAAACCAATAACAGGGATGGAGTAACCGGAGTTTAACTTAATAGTAGCAGTAGACTTTGCGAGAGTAACCATTTTTCTTGTAATTGATGATGAAAAAATTATGAATTTATTCAATTGAGTTCCGATAAATAAGTGGAATAAGGGGGAGGAAAAAAAAGGGGAAAGCAAATATGATCGAGTCTCGTGGGGAGGAAGATCTCTCTTATATATATTTTTCAGTAGGGGACTATTGCGCCCGTTGGGTCTCCTGTGGCGTTTAGTAATCAAGGTTCTGCGGCTCGAGCAACCACATATATGTAGGAATTCTGGAACACGACGTCATAAGTCCGATGTCGTATGCTCATACACCAAATGACCATATATGAACAAGTAAAAGAGGTAGAAGGAGGCTAGGAGACGATTGACATATGCTTAGGGATGAGTAGAGATTCAAATTTTGCTTATTTGGTTTAGCGTATTTTAAATTTTTTGAGTTGAAGAATGAAGTTTATGGATGGTGGGTCTTCTTGAAGATATCGATTGATCTCTTGTGGCTCAATCAGTTCTTCTATGTAATTCAACGATTCAGTATGTGAGACAAAAGTTACAATTATTAGAGACATTTTCGTGATCGACAGTGCAGGAGTTTCCAGAGTTTCTGCGCTCTCAACTGGTGCTCCTAGCTCCTATTGCTCATAAAATTGCTATGATTTCAGCTTTACCGGTAATATAGCGGTTATGCAGTGCTACTGAAATATCATCCACCAAAATGCCCCCACGTAAATGATTTTTGTTCTCAGATTTAATCGAAGATATTGTGACAATATCAAGTATTTGTAATGGGATACATTTGCTCTCTCTCTCTCTCTCTCTCTCTCTCTCTCTCTCTCTCTCTCTCTTGATTTCAGTAGCTTTTTAAGACGTATATTTTTCACAATACAGTATTGATACAATAAATCACTTGTTCATAATTAAGAGAGTAGTTGATACAATTTCGAATCTAAAGATTCCATAACAAGAATAATAATATATGTATTTTTTATTTTAGATATTATCTACTTCTTACTAAATAATCCCCTTCTCATCTTACCCGCAGATGAACCAATGGTAATTCCTGACATCTTACTCTCTTGAGAGTTTAAAGAAGAAGCAGACTTCAGCTTCTTGAGCTTCGAATCCAGATTTATTGATGATGCTTCACTATCTTTACTCTTACTATTCTTTAAATGGAAAAATCCCATCTTCTTAACTCCCAGGGTAGACTTTGATGATTTCGTAGATTCTAAAGAATTTGTATCAGAGAGCGAAGTTTGAGATGTCATTCTCAAATCATCAGCAAGAGTGCTTGTTCTAGTCAAACCATGAAGATTGAAAAATCCATGCTTCTTTTGCTGACCAGAAGAGTTGGAGATACTTTTTTGAATAGAGGATGAAGTTGGTGTTTTAACCTTATCTACCGTTGTGGATGCACGGGCCATTGGCAACAGCAGTTGCAGTTGCAATTGCAGTTGCAGCATTGTAGACAGAGTGTCAAATAATTTCTTCTTTTGAACTTTTTGTTTTTCTTTCTCTTCTAATTTGGCTTTCTTTTCTGACTTTGTTCTTTCTTCTCTTTCATTTTTGAGTTTTAATTTTTCATCCTTTTCATTCTTCATTTTCAATTTCTCATCTTTCTTAATCATTTGAGTGATTCTTTTATCAAGCTCCTTGTTATTGTCAATTGATGTCTTCTTGCTTGAAGTGAAAGGTGTAAATCTAGCAAATCCTCTAGAGGTAGATCCTGATCTTTCAGATGCATTTGTACGTATTGATACAAGCGATGTACTTGACAAAGTAGGTTTAAGAGTTATTCTTTCAGAACTTAAGGCAGAAGCAGAAGCATTCTTAATCACAACTGGTCTACTCGATGATACAGGGACTGTTGAATTTGAAGTGTCTGATCCAATGTTGGTAGCTGCGGATTCATCGGAATTGTTCAAAGTAGTTGTCACAGTATCGGAAGTAGCAGGGAGATCATCCACAGATCCACCAGCATACACCAAACTAGCCCCTTGTTGGGCCTCGTACTTCTTCTGCAAACAATTAATACTTTCTTCTAAGTCATCCTTCCATTGGTTCAATATCTTAGACATATGCTTTGCATTGGCGGCTCTCAACATTAACTTCATATCACTCAGAATTGCAGCCATTTCATATATCAAATCAATTGCAGCATCAGGTGGAACAGGCGCTTTTGGACTTACCAACTGCTCTAAAGTCAATGCATTCAATCTTTCCTTTTCCTCGGCAATTTCATCATCTTCCTCTTCCAAGTTGGTCTGGAAATGCATATCACCTGCCAGCTTGTCAAAGGCTGATTTCGATTTGGGTCCCATAAAGTCTGACGTATCATTAACTTCTAAGTATCCCAAGTCAAATCCAAAATCATCATCAGACGTCGAAACTTGGTGTGTTAACATATTTAATGATGATTTGTTCGAAACATCGTCATATTCAATGTCAGCGTCATTTACATCATCAGCAATCGAAGTAATTGAAGGTCCCGTTCTTGGTGAAACATCCTCCAAACGGAATGAGTTGTCTACCGAATTTTTACTTTTGCTATCATCTGCTTCCAAATCAGTTTCTACGTCAGTACCAAAATACTCGGGCTTCTCTTTCTTTCTATCCAATCGCGAAAGTTCTATCAAATTTGTAATTCCTTTCCCAGTGCTACTTTTTCTTTTACCTGAAGAACTGTTTCTATGATACTCAGAAGTTTTCCTTAAAAGTGTAAGGTCCAAGTACCCATCATCAACAGTATCCATTAAACCTTCATATTCATCCAATGGAAACTTAAATTCTTCATCCAAAGATGATTGGGTCAATTCAATAAGCTCGAAATATCTTTTCTTTAACTTTTTACTTTCTTTTACCACATATCCCTCTTTCCTACCAATAATACCAAAGAGAACTTCACTTATCAAATCATACAATAATGGGGCCTTGTAAAATTTGGACATCGCTAAGTTATCTAATGTAGTAGGGACCAAAAGCCATTTGTTACCAACTTGTCCGGTGTACATAAATTCGCAGAACCCCTTAACTGACACCGTTGGAAATGGAATATAAAGTTTACGTGGGATAAGCGAAGGTTCCATTTGAAATTTACCGTTTTCCATATCTTCCAAATTAAGAAGACCATCGAACATAGACTTGGTGTTATGTGGATCATTTTCGTCGTCTTCATTAGCAAGATATTTCACACCGTCTTCTTCATCAGATGATCTCTTCTTCGAACCTTCAGATGATATTGAAACTGAATGGTTTGGGGAAGTGTCTACCGAAGTCATCGATTTTGAAAATCTTTTAATGTCAAAAGAAGAGCTATTAGAATTACCAGATCCAGAGCTAATGGCTGCAGAATCTATTTGTTCAACGTCACTAGGAGAAAATGTCTTTAATGGACTATTACCCCTATGATCTTGAGACATAGGTTGCTGCTGTTGTTGCAAATTTGGTATTTGGGATGAATTTATATCTTGAGTCCCCAACATTGGTGATATGCCTGAGATGGAGTTTCTTGGTGAAGCTAGAGGTGATCCACGAGGTGACTTAGAAGTAGGTATGTTTCTTAATACCGTGAGAGTATGGATTAATGATGCACGCGGCGAACTATAGTCTCCAGACAGTTTTCTAGATGAGCTTCTAAACGATGTATTTACCGGTACCGCAGGGATTGGATCGTTTGGTAGTGGTAACTGTGGTGGGATATCCTGTAAATGAGATGTAAAGAGTGAGTTGGCACTTGCAAATGAAGATACAAAATCTTTACGAACACATTTAGTCGAGAGTGGTGCAGCGGCCCCAGTGAAAACTTCAGAAACATGTGGATCAACTGCAGAGCTAACTCTGTTGGGGAGCCTCTCAGGAATACTTTCTTCGTCACTGGCAGTCAACTCTGAACCATTATCATTACTTTTAGAGTGTGTACTATCAGAGTCCTGAAATGGGAGTCTAAATTGAGGTGACTCCTTTTCTGGGATTTTCGATTTATGTCTCAGCAAGGTCATGTGGAATTGCAGTTGTTGTGTATGAACTTGAGATTGTAGTTGTTGCTTTTGCCCTTGCTGTTGTGGTTCCTGCTGTTTGAAAGAAGGTTCCATTGAACCCTTAAAGTCTGTAGATTTTAGCCTATTGGTACTGAAACTAGATCCAGATGAGTCCTTTGACATTCTTAAATCGTAAGCATCTGAAGATTGAATATTTTCAAAATCGTCAACAGCATTAACATAACCTCTAGCTAATAACTCAATAAAGTAGCGACCCCATCTTTCCATAAGGAGGTTCAACGATACTGGAATTCTATCACCATTTGCCGAAATAATCTCAAAATCAGATATCAAGTCTCCATATCTATCGAGAGCTATTCTACCAAGGGTAACGGCAGCTGGAGGAAAGACAGATCTAATGGTGGTAAAATTAATCTTTGGAGCTGCATAATGCACATAATCGTTGAAAGATATTGCCAAGGCTTCACCATTACCATCTTTATCAAGCGATTCTTCCTCATCTGCATCAATATCAAAATTGCTATGTTCACCATCGCTATCATATATGTGGGAAGGTGCCTCTGCATCAGATTCTGAGGATGTAGAAACCCAACCAGTTGTACTGCTATTACTATCAGTTACCAGATGTATCTCGTCTGGAAATTGCGGAGGCGGTTTTAATTTGATCTCAGAAAGTTCACTACTTGCTAAGATATTAGTTATAGGTAAACTAACAGTGACCAAAAGTGTGAAAAATCTGATACTACTAGTGGTCTTCAGGGTTAAATAATTACCCAATAACACAACTTTGTGGTGTGATTGCCAAGCAAACCCTCCCCAAAACCTATGACTGCCATGGTCATGGTTACAAACAACATTTAATTTTGACCAAATCCCGGTCGGTATATTGAAAATAAAAATTGAAACAATATCACCAGGAAGAAATCCAGTAATAACAAGATTTCTACCAAATAGCCCACCAGTGGGGTATTTTAAATTAAATGGAATCGTATGGTTTGCCTTGGTTTTATTAAGCATATCTTTGTATCTCTTAGCGTGCGTTGGGAGCATTCTACCAGCTTTTATTGAGTTTCTTCCAAGTGGGAACAGGAGAAGTGGGTTGTGGACTGTTGTGTCAGGCTTAACGGGAGTGTAAACAATAATCGATTCTTCCTTTGTAGTGGTTGTATGTGTATCAATAGCAGGAGCGACTGCTGTAATTCCACCGCCTCCTCTACCTCTTTCTCCGTTACTCTCGTTGGTGGTCGTTGTAGCTGTTGAAGCAGCTGAAGAATCAGTCGCCAATGCTCCAGTGGTAGCTGGGGACTTACCTATCTTTCGTCTGTAAGTGTGATCAATCTCGTCAGTTACACTAACAATAATACTGTCAATATAATTAACATTTAAATTATTTTCATCGTTTACATTATCAAAATTCTGTAAAACCGGTTCTCTGCCCAAATGTAACTTCCCGTGCCCACGCTTGGCACCTACATACTTATTGTCAACAAGATCGTAGATGACGTTGTCGTAAACGGCCTTGGAGTTCTGGTCTTTACCACCAACAATCAAAATCCCAAAATGGCCCTTTTTCTCGATAAACGATAGGTTATTTATTGGGGTCATCTTGTGCAAAAAAGTTGGACCTGGGATCAACGGGTCGTTCTCCCAGCCAACCCCATCGTGGAGTAGCTTCCATTTTTTTAACTCAAGGTTAAACTCCCAGAGATCGTTGGCGGCAGATAATACTTCGTCAGAACCTGGTGGGTTGACCCGAAGGCCACCAAAAAGATATACGCAGTTGTTCAAACAACAGATCTCATGCAATAATCTCGGCGCCGGTTTAGCACTGACGCCATCATCTGGGATATCAACACGGGACCACGCCCTGTCTATAAGCTTCAAGTAGAATAGCTCGCCAGAGATGTAATTTTCAATTTTAGTGCTCTTTGAATTTGTTATTCTCAGCTCGAATGTGTGCAACAACTCAGGGAGCGTATGATGCTGAAGCTCCAACCCTATGGTCAACCCACCATGGGTGAAAACCAACGAGTTGTACAACGTTGAAGCAGAACCAGTTCTAACATTAAGATTTAGCCTATCATCCTTCTCGATCGGCGGCAATTGAAGGGTGTGACACCCACTTGCAGTTAATACTGACATTTAAAGAAGTAGAGTAGACTATGATTTTGTTTCTATTGTGTATGGTTCCTTCTCTTCTTTCTTCACCCGTTGTGTGTGTGTGTGTGTTTTTTTTCCACCTAATTTACTTGTGCTATACTAATTTGAAAGTTCTTCTAGGTCCTCTCGTTCGCTCGCTTGCACTTGTCTCTTTACGACTGCCTTCGTCTGCTTTCTTTTGGTTTGTCGATAATTCGTAGTTAAGTCCCGGCGAAAACAACTCAAATAAAAAATAAAATAAAAACGATACAATTAGCCAGATTCTTGCCTGCAGATAGATCTGTCTAACTTCTTGCTAGGCATACAAGGGATGGATGAGATGCAGATCGGGAAGAGTGAAACTGGATGCGAGCATGTGACTTGGTGCCAACAACGGGTTATCCGATTCCCGAAACACCAGTCATTCGTGCTACACATTAATCCAATCATCCTTTTCCTCCTTCTCTTCCATCCCCGGATCCCTTAGAATTCCTAAGAGTGACCATCGTACATCAACATCAGACGGCACACTTGAAAAAAGCGCGGAGCACTTCCCAATACACACTACTCAACTCCAATCTTATAACTTCCTGTATACGGAATCATCTCAATATAGATCTCGTACCACTTCCAATATAATACATTGGAGATAATGGTATATATATATATATATATATGGGAATTATACCGCTCCGCTAGGGCCCCTACCCGGGGAGGGCGATTGCATCGAGCTTTGCTCCTCTTCGAGGAGTGTTTTTTTTTTTGTTCTTTCCTTTAGAAGTACTTTGACTGGGCTGTAATAATGAAAGAACAAAAAGGATGAAAATTCTCAATGAAATGTCATACCATATAGATTATCCACGGAGGAAAGAGTCTATTCAAATAATAATAATAATAATAACATGTTGTATTCAAGACGCTCCGCTGGCGCCTATCCAGCGAGGACGAATGAATCGAGCTCTTCTCCCTTCAATCGTGCTTCCAGCCCTGCTGGGAGTCTTAACAAATCTCCTCGAAGAGGAGCAAAGCTCGATGCAATCGCCCTCCCCGGGTAGGGGCCCTAGCGGAGCGGTACCCATTAAATAAGTTAGTTTTTTATTAAATTAAATTAAATTAACTCTCAACCTTGAAAAAGACATACATCTACCTTAGCTGCAAATAAGCAAAGAGAAGCAGAAAGAAAGATAAAAGCATTCAAATTGAATTTTATCTCGTTTGAAAGATTTAATTTCTAAAATATTGAAATATTAGGCTCATAAGATATTAATTAAGAGGATCAAATATACTTATTAATTGCGAAGAATAAAGATTGATGGGGAAGGGGAGTTTCATCTAATTTTGCAGCCATTTCTTTTTCTGATAAAGAATAAAATAAGCCGCACCAGTATTGTTATAGAAGCGAGGCGCGCTGCGCGTTTAGCAAGTAAAGAAGTAAGGAAGAATAAAGTGAAGTAAACTGAATTGGAAAGAATTGTATAAAATTGTGAAGTGAGAGAATAGTAGTAAAAAAGAGGAAGAAATAGAAGATGGTAACAGTGAGTGGGATGAACTAAATGGGAGCATTTATTTCTCTTTTTTGTGTTCTAATTAGAGAGTGAATGGGTATATGTGTGTTACACACCAAACCTAACCAAACCTCGTGAATGATGTAATTAGTATGCAGAATATGTAGCAATTGTTAAGATTCCTGCGTATAAACCAATACCCCCTTTTTGGTGAAAAATGGCGGGTGAAGGGTCGTCGAGAACCAATATTAAAATGAACATCTTCAAATTTCAATTTCAATTTCAATTGTCAATTGATTATTATTATTATTATTATTATAAATAAACAAAGATGTCTGAAGCTGAAGGTAAGACAAAGCCAGACTCAACATTAAAGAAATTAACCAGTGCATCGTCATGGGTCTCTCCATTTAGAAGTGGTGGTAGCAGAAAGAACCTCCATCAAGAATTGAGAGAACAAAATTCAATTGATAAGATGAACGTCCCAAAGAAGTTTGCTACTCATCCAACCTTAGAAGCCGAGAAGAAGAAGGCTGCTGATAAGAAGAAGGCAGAAGCCAAGGAAGCTGCTGATAAGGAAGCTGCTGCTAAGGAAGCTGCTGATAAGGAAGTAACTGATAAGGAAACATCCGATGAAAAGGAAGAAACTGAAGTTGAAGAAAAGCCTGTTGAAGAAGAAACTACTGAAGAGAATGAAGAAAAGGCTCCAGTTGCTTCAACTGGTATCTCTACTACTTCAATTAAGTCACTTAAGGATGTTTCAATTAACACTCCAGCTCCAGATGCCCCAGATGCTCCAGAGGCACCAGCAGAAGAAACTGAAAAGGAAGTTAATGGTGACGCAGAAGCTAAAGCAAGTGAAGAACTCAAGGAAGCACTTGCTGATGAACCAATTGAAATTGTTACTCAACCAGAAGCTAAATATGAACCAGTTGAACCACCAACTTCAAAAGAAGTTGAAGCTCTTAAGGACAAACCAGTTCTTTTAAGTCACTACAATGAATTAAACGCTCAAGCTGTAGGTTCCGTTTCTCGTCACCTTGATGACCCAAATAAGGTTATTGATTTAGGTTCAGGTCTTAAGATGACTCAACAACAGCTTTTAGATATTGCTGCTGCTAGAGTTGCTCCAGTTTTAGCTAATATCAATGAAGAAGTTGCTAAGACTAAATCTGAAGATGAAATCAAGAAACAACAAGATTTATCTCAAAAAGTAGCTAGTCACGAAAAGAAATTATTAGGTGAATTTGAAAAGCACGTTAAAAAATTAGATAAACAAAAGGAAAAGTTTAACAAAGAAATTGATCAAAAGTTAACTGATTTAACTAGATTGATGTCAACTGCTGATAAGAATGCTACTGATTTTGAAACTAAAACTAGAGGTGAAATTGAAACTGCCAATGAAGAATACACTGAACGTGAATTAAAGGCTGTTGAAAAGCATTCTAATGATAAGGAAACTTTATTAAAGAATCATGATGAATTGGAAGCCACCAAAAAGCAAGAATTAGAAGATTCAAAGTTAAATCAAGAAAAGACAACTTCAGAAATTGAAGAATTACAAGAAAAGAAAACTTCTTTGGATGATGAAAATTCTGAATTAGCCACAAAATTAGAAGAATTAACCGCAAAATTCAATAAGAGAGCTGAAGAGTTAGAAGAATTAAAGGGTAAGCATTCTGAAAAGGAAGAAGCTATCAGCAAGAATCTTTCTACCAAGGAAGAATTAGACTCTAAGATTGCTTCCACTGAAAAGGATATTTCTGAAAAGGAAGCTAAACATTCTGCACTTGCAGTTGAAGTTGGTGCACTCTCTGGTGTTGTTGCCGCTCTCGCAGCTAAATTATCTGGATTGACTGAAGCTAAATCTCAAGTTCCAACTAGATTAACTCAAGCCAAGGAACAATATTCCACTTGGGAATCAGAAAAGCAAGCCGCTGCTAAGGAAATTGCTCTTGAACATGAACGTCAAAGAGCTCAAACTCAAGAAGAGGAAGAAACCAAGAGAATCAAGGCTCAAGAAGAAGCCGAAACAAGAAAGGTTGAAGAAGAACTTGAAAGAACTAGATTAAAGGAGCAAAAGGAAAGAGAAGAAGAAGAAGCTAGAATTGCAGCTGAAAAGAAGGCTGAAGAAGATCGTATTGCTGCTGAAAAGAAGGAAGAAGAAGATCGTATTGCTGCTGAAAAAAAGGCTGAAGAGGATAAGATTGCTGCTGAAAAGAAGGCTGAAGAGGATAAGATTGCTGCTGAAAAGAAGGCCGAAGAAGAAAAGGCTGCAGCAGAACAAGCTGAAAAGGACAAGGTCGCTGCTGAAAAGGCAGCAGAAGTTGAAGCTGCAAGACTTGCTGCTCAACCTGAATTCCAAAGAGCTCAACGTGCTAAACAAAGAGAAGATGAAAAGCAACGTCTTTTGGATGAACGTGAAGATCAAGAAAGACTTTATCAAGAACGTAAACTTCAAGAAGAACAGGAAGCTAAAGAATTACAGGACGAAATTGATCAATTAAACAAGCAAAAGGAACTCAAAGCTATCGAAGCAAGAGGAGAAGCTGAACGCTTAGCTCAAGCCAAGCTTGATGAAATTGAAAGATTAAGATTAGAACATGATGAAAGATTAAGATTATATCAAGAAAGATTGGACTTTGAAGAATTACAAAAATCAAGATTATTAGAAGAAGTTGAAAACTTAAAGAAGATTAGAGAATTAAGAGAAGAAAAGGCAAGATTAGCTGTTGAAGTTAGCAAGGATGTCCGTGCTACTGATATTCAAAAATTAATTGAAGAAAGAGAATTAGAAGTTGCAAGATTATCCAAGCAAATCGAATTAGACGATCAAGAATTGTACAAGCAACATAAAAAAGATCCACTGAATGTTTCTTCAGTTTTACCAGTTCCAAACTTGTTGACTGAATCAAAAAATTCACCAGTCCTGAATCTTGCATCAAAGAGTGCTGTTCCTTCAACTACTCCAACACCTGCTGAGAAGAAGAGTACCTCAGGTAAATCTGCTGCAATTGTTGGCTCAGCTGGTGCTGCTGCCATTGCTGGAGGTGCCGCTGCTGCTAGTACTCTTACTTCTGGTGCTGCAAATGGTGCTTCTAAGGCTACTAATGGTGTTTCTAAATCAGTCAGCGTCCCTATGGAATCTAAGAGATCTGGTTCAATTACTAAGTCAATTAAGAGATTATCTCAAAAATTCAAGAGTACTGGATCCCCATCTCCAACTGCATCTCCAACCAAGACCAAGGCCACTCTTCCAGCCGTTGCCCCACCAAAGGCTCCATTTGTTAGTGAACCAAAGAAGGACTCCATTGATCTTAACAATCAACCTACTGCCCAAAAGTTAAAAGCCCAAATTAGTAGAGCTGATACCGATGCAACTGGTGAAAGTATCACCGTTTATGAGGAAGTTTCAGACTCCGAATACGAAGCTAACAGGGGTAATCCAGATTACTTGGAAATTACCCAAGAAGAATACGAAAAGTCTCAAAAGGCTTTAGCAGATTCTAAAAGTACCTAAATTTCAATGTATCCAACGTGAAGGACATTGGCAGAATACTAGCTACTCTGCTCCAAGCATCAATTGAATTGATCTAGGTTCACTTCACTCGTTTGACATATTTTTTGTTTTGTTTTTACTTTTATTTATATTCACATATATATTTATATGTGTGTTTGTACTTTTTTTTTTAGTTACTGTATTATTGAATAAATTGTTTACTTTTTATGGTCTTTTTTATGTAATAATGGTGTATAACTACTTATCTTGATGTATCAACTACGTATTTTCCCAAGATATTGCCTGATTCCATCTCTTGATAAATTCTGGGTAATTCTGAAAGTCCAGCTATTTTAATTGGCGACTTGACTAAACCTCTGTGAAAGAATTCAACTGCTTCCCTAGTATCGGCCCTATTCCCAACATAGGACCCCTTGATGGAAATACATCTTGTAACTGTCGAGAAAAGGGAAGCTTCAATGTTTGCCTGTGGTGGTAAACTGACCAAAACAATAGTACCAGTCTTTCTGACATACTCAGTCAGTTCTTGAATTGCCTTTGGGGAAACTGAAAGATTGAGAACCGCCTGCGGTCCGCCGTTAGTTTGTTTGATTACTTCCTTGGGGACATCTTGGATCTTAGTAAAATCAATAAACTCTTCAGCGCCTAATGACTTGACCAATTGAGCCTTGTCTTCGCCTCCATCGATACCTAAAACTCTGAATCCCATTGCCTTGGCGAACTGCACTGCTAGCGTCCCCAATCCACCACCGGCACCTGAAATAGCAACCCATTGACCCTGGCTCAAGTTGGCTTCTTTAAGCGCCTTGTAAACGGTAACACCAGCACACAAAATTGGGGCAGCCTCAGCCAAGTTTGTTCCCTCAGGGAGTTTAACCGCCTGCAACAGATCAGCCGTTGCGTACTGCTGAAATGTACCATCTCTGGTATAACCAGACAACTCACTCTTGTCGCAATTAGACTCATGGCCCTCTTCGCAGTACGAGCAGCTCATACACGTCTTATTCAACCACTTGATCCCAGCATTTTCACCAATTGACCAGCCTCTAACATTATCACCCATGGCAACTACGACTCCAGCACCTTCGTGACCGCCTACTAAAGGTAACGCTGGCGGGGTCGGCCAGTCACCCTTCCAGGCGTGCAAATCAGTGTGACAGACGCCAGAATAAAGCACATTAATGAGAAGCTCATTGGGCTTTGGGGTCGGAACGGGAATGTCTCTATACTCGAGTGGACCTCCGTTGGTTTCAAAAACGACTGCCTTCTGGATCTTTGGCAAAGCGGCCAACGATCTTGCAAAGACAAATTGTGGGGTAAATCTCAACCTAAGCGATGGTTGAATGGCAGTTTTAATCATTTTACAATAAATCACAAAGCTGCTGTAATTCAAAAGTTACTAAAGAAAGAGTGGTAGAAAAGAATAGCGGGCTTTAGATGCTTAAATAGTCCTTGGTGATCAATGCGGGGGGTGGGGAAGACTTACGTGCCCGCGCTACTATATCATATCGTGGGGAACTACCTTTATTCAATGATGTCACGAGAACATCATCTTTACCGATAACTCCACCGAACCATTCTTCCTAAACCACGACCTAAGCATTAAACACTCAATTGGTGAATGTTCTCATTACATTAACAATAAGCTATGGTATTGTCTTCATAATAGAAGATCTACAACTGTGCGTGTATATGAAAGAAGTTCCACCAGCGCCTATCCGGCGAGGACCGTTTGCATTGAGCTCTTCTCCCTTCGGTCGTAACTTCTAGCCCTCCTGGTAATATTAAGAATTCACCCCGAAGGGGAGCAAAGCTCGATGCAATCGCGCTCCCCGGGTAGGGTCCCTAGCGGAGCGGTATATTCAAATCAGAGCAATTCTATTTCGCCGTGAATATACACTGCACTAGAAGTAATATTCTATGATGATGATTTAATTTATAAGTCATTTCGAATCCCTCTCATCTCTAGCATTGAATGAAATGCCATATCGATATCGAGAGATAATTTATCCAATAAAAGAATAACCCAACTTTTGTCTATAACCAATTACTTTCTTCGGTATCTACAATTAATTTACCCAATTCCTATATGTATATTACTTAAAAAAAAAAGATTAGCTTAATCGAATGAAATTTTCTTACCTTGTGATGGAACAATAGCAGCACTTGCTCTTTGAGCAGTAGCCAATGCGATACTAGACTTAAGTCTCTTGTTATTACCAAGTTGCTGAGCTTCGTTTTCTCTCTTCTTTGGCTTAAAGGCTGGCTTGGCGGCAGCAGTAGCAGAGATAGAGGCAGCACCAGCGGCCGCAGCAGCTTCTCTTGCTTCTCTCTTTTCTCTAGCTTCCCAACTTTCTCTTGGTCTTGGAGCTTCTCTTTCTCTTGGTGCACGAGTGAATTCTCTTTCTCTTGCTCTAAATGGCATACTTTCACCTCCTTCTTCACCACCTTCTCTACTAGTCTTCATTCTATCTTCTCTCATCTTTTGACCTGGATTTCTCTTGGATCTATCTTCACCGTATTCTAATCTCAATGGTCTATTGATAAGCTTCTTAGCTAACTTACTCTTCAAAGCGGTGGTTGGGCCTTCTTCGTCCTTAAAATCAATAAATGCAAAACCCTTACACTTACCAGAATCTTCAAATGTTGCCATTCTGATTCTTACAATATCACCACAGTGTCTGAAATGTTCTTCCAAGTTATCTTCACTGGTATCAAACGACAAGTTACCAACAAATAAAATTCTTGAAGGAGGGTTCTTTGATAATGGAGCTCCAGTACCTGGAGCACCTTCGGCAGAACCAGCAGTGGCAGGTCTACCTTCGAATGATGTGGAGTCCTTGATTAATAATTTTCTTCCGTTTAAGATTTGTTCACTCAATGAAACACCAGTCTTAACGTGCTTGGCACTTGGGAAGTCAATGTATGCAAAACCCTTAATCTTATTCTCTTTCTTTGGTAAGTTGACTCTGGAAATATCGTCTTCTTCAATCTTACAAAGACCGTCTTCACTATCTTCGGATGCAGCAGCATAATCTGCTGTCTTACCTACAATAAATCTTATTAAATCTTCTCTGGTAGTATCAAACGACAAGTTACCAACCCAGATAGCATATGGTGACTTCTTTGGAACGGCTGGGGTTTCTTCTTCCTTTCCTTCTTCCTTTGGTGCCGGACGCTTCTTCTTAAGCTTGTCCATATTCAACTTACCCTTCTTCAACAAACGTTGTTGCTTCTTGGATAATGAAAGATCAGCATTTAAATCAATTTCAATTTCATCGTAATCTTTACGACCTTCATGATCAGAGTCTGATCCAGATGCTTCATCTTCATTTTCTTCCTTTGATTCTTCATCTTCATCTTTATCTTCTACTTCCTTCTTGGATTTCTTTTCTCTCTTTTCCTTCTTTTCCTTCTTTCTATCCTTTTTATCCTTCTTAGATTCTTTCTTCAAGGTTGGTTCAACAACCATCTTTTCATCACCACTCATTTTAGATCAGTTGCTTAAGTACTTAAAACTATATATATATTCTGATAGTGATACTTTTTTTTTTATCTCATCTCATCACATCACATGGGCTTATACTGCAGATAAAAAAACTATACCATATAGAGACCGAGACCCCCACTATACTTTACGCACATGGGAGACTCCCTTGCTTCAAATGTAACCATCTCCGCTTCTTCAAACAAATGAAGAGGATTGATAGTAATAAAAATGAATAAAAAAAAAATCCTACAAAAACATTACCCTGCAATATTTTTTTTTTTTGATCTATTCCACCTGTTTATATTTATTTATCTTCGTATACTCATATCTAATCATCTTCCATCATTTCTCTCCATAACCATTTCCTCCATAATTCACCAGCTTCGTTTAATACATTATCAATGTAATTAACTCTATAATTATAATGCTGTGATACATTTTGGCTCAATTCAGTCGTAGAAGTTGACGAGCTTGATAATCTCTTCCAATTGTTTGGTTGTGCTTGACTAATATCAATTTTTTCAAGTTGACTTGAAAGTTCACTTTCCTTCTCGCTCTCCTTCTCCTGCTCCCTTTCTTTCTCTTTCTCTTTCTCTTTCTCTTTTTCCTTTTCCTTTTCCCTTTCTTTCTCCTTCTTACTCTCCTTTTCCAATTCCTTTCTTAACATGTGTTGTTTATATTTATCACTTGGATTGTAACTCTTTGATGGTAATTTTGATAAAAATTGTCTAATCTCATGTTGATCCAATTCGACTAATGTATGTTCCTTGGATTTTAATAATGCCAATGAAATGAAAATCAATTCTATATGAGGATCAATTCTTGAAATTGGAATTTCAGTTGCTGAACCATTTGAAGACGATGACGAAGTTGAAGATCTTCTGGACTGCCCAACGTGTTGAGATTGACTAGAACCATTGCTGTTATTACCGTTACTGTTATTGTGCTCTTCTTCAACTCTCAATTCTTCAATTAAATCTTTAAATGAATTTGCCTTATGAAGTTGGCTCGAAGTATCAGTAGAAGCAGATGAAGATAATGGTGTGTTGCTGATAGTTGATGCGGTAGAATCTCTTCCAGAAGTTTCTCTATTAATATCAATCGCAGACCAAAAATAATCGGGACCCAATTTATTTAATTGTAATGAATCAAGCTTCAACTTTAATAATTTCTTATTATTATTATTATCATTATTCTTAAATCCAAGCATCAAATCCCAAATTCTACCTCTATCATGTCTCGACCAAACTTTCCCTCCGCACCATTTTAACCACCAAATAAGCCATTCATCGTCATGACTACCAAATTTATTTAAGATTTGTTCTTCTTGGAAATAGGTTGATAACTCAGGTAATAATTTACGTAAAAGATAGATGAAGAATGAAACTCTTTCTTCAATTGTACCACCATGTTTAGGTAAAGTTGATTTGTTTATCTTACCACTGCTGCTTGCCTCCTTTTCCGGTGAATGAAGCAAAACCAAAGTTAATCTTTCAAACACGTCTTGATACTTCATATTCGAAATAGTTTCATCTTCAATTAATCCTTCAAGTGTTGCTTCAGCACCTTCCGTCGTACTAATAAATTCTTGGAACTCCTCAAATAACCCTCGGTAGCATCTATCGTTCAGCGATATATTTCGACCTACAAGGATCCAAGGAGTATTAGGGATCGGTGGGAACCATTCAGCTAAGCCTAGAGCTACCCATGCCATGGCCTTGTCATATTTGATAATTCTACCCCATTTGGTAATAAATTTGTGAATAGCATGCTCCAAGATATCAAAAATTTTTGTTTCAGTATCAGTCAAGGTCTTTTCTTTTGAAAAATTTAATCTTTGGATATATTTTTTTAAATCTTTCGAAATCGTTGCTTTAAGTTGGTCATCTGGAAGGAAATCTTTCTCAACTTCAGCACTGCTACTACGACTCTCACCAGCATTGCTATTATTATTGTTGTCGATATTGTTGTCGATATTGTTGCTGCTGCCGCTATCGCTACTATGACCACTTCCCCCCTTCTTCCTCTCGTCTTCAATATTATCAGGTTGTAAGAATGGATTCAATACAAAAGGGTGGTGCTTCAATAAAACGGGCCACACCTTAAATCTCAAAAACGGTGGGATCCCCTTCTGTCTAGCCAAAAGAGCTAACCCATGGTGGTTTTTCTCTTTAAGATAAGTCACGCAGAGATTAAAAATTTCTGGATCATAGTTGAAAACGGGTTTTGTCTTAGCAGCCTTGTACAATTGATTTAAAGGGAGATGTTCACTCGAATGCTTGAGTTGATCGTCTCCACTAGTTCCCGGTCGAGAATGCGGATTAGAATCCGGCAGGAGCCCTTGCTGTTCTGCCATCAATGTCATTATCTAATTCTAATTCTCTCTAAACTTTTTAGATAATCGATCTCTTTGTAGCTTAATCCACTTTTTTGATATTTAGCTTCTTGTTCTTCTTCTTAATGCTCTTTGTGTGTATGCCGGAACAAAAAAAAATAGGAGTCTTAAAAAACTTTCGAGTTATCAAGATTCTTATAATTAAAAAAGGAGTAATTAAAAGTAAGAATCAATACATTTTTGATTCTTCTCTATGTATACTTAGTCTTGCAGGTGGGTTTATAAAGTAAGAAAGAAAATAAATTCTATTCTTCGTTGGGGTTTAAAAAAAAAAAAAAGAGTCAAGACACAATCAATGGCTTTCTCGTTCTTTCTTTCTCTAGCACTAACTTCTAGTCTCAGTTCCAGCGTTAGATATTCTTCCTGTACGCTTTAATTTTTTATTTTGACAGTATCGGTCTGGTTCCTTAGCTTTGCTAATTGATTCCCAATCTTGGATCTGACGCTATCAGAAGCTTCTCTTCTGGCCTTTGGTTGAAATAAGAAAAACCTTGAAACCTTCACTTCCGAGAAAATTTTTTGATCTTAAGATCACTAGCTTCTTTAAGTTAATTCCTGCAGAAAACCATTCTTTTGAATTTATCACGTGAACTCTGCTAATTAAATGTGACTCTCCCAACCTTACCTTAAAAGATAATAAATATGTTACAAAGAAGATCGATTCAATTGTCCCCCATAAAAATGATGTACGGCCCTTTTAAAAACAATATTGTAGAATGATATTGAACTTGAAAATTAACTCGGCAGTATTGATTTGAAGATGGACGGTTAATCAGCGACAGGAAGATATATTGGACAATCCAATATTTTTATTGTGAACCTTTCAAAATCTGAATATATGCAAAAAATATCGATCTTCGTAAGAATTTTAGCACAAGCTATGTACAAGATGCAAAATTAAGAAGAGAAAAATTTTGCGAATTTTCCAATTTGTACACAAGCACACTCAAAATGATGCAGAGAACTACATTTTTAACTTTCATAAATGTGCGCAATTATGCAATGACAAAGAATTCAAAATGAAAGTAACTTAAACCTTATTTCATGTTTTTAGTTGTACTTAAACCTAAAATACCCTTTTCAAAATTGAAATCTAACATATTTATTGACTAAATTTTATTATAAGTAATACCCATTTAAATATTCTGTATTCATCAATTTTATCTCTACATAAGAAATGAGAGTATTTCATTGGAAAACCTTGGTTCGCGTATCTGTAAGGTAAGCGTATATGTGAGGTATGCGTGTCCTCCAATGAAATTTCTATGCAAAATTTGATTAGCTTATTTAAAAATTACCCTGAAACATCCAAGAATTTGTTATGTTCCAGAATGCGATATGCAAGGATAATTTGTTATAGAGAGGGATTGAGTTGGCCTTGTACAGAAGTAGTTTATTAGAAGTAAGCTGTACATAGCTTTGTTGTTCAATATAAATCGGCAAGAGGTAGAAAGTTTCACGTGCGTTAAATACATTCCCAGTCAATATGAGTAATGGTTATAAAGACGATTTGAACTTGACTCAGGCAATGGAAGATTCAATCTATCTTCGGTGTTATCTCGGTTTTAGCTCGGTTTTACTGCTAAACCGATCTTTACTAACCCTTTCTTTCGGGATACTTTCAAGTGAAAAAATATTTTTATAGATGTAATAGATAAATTTTAAAACATCCGTATTGTTTTAATCAAGAAAATATTTCTTTTTTATGTTAAAAAAGGAAAACTTACTTGTTAAAAGAAATCATAAATTATTACGCCACCAACTATTCTTGAGAAGAAATTTAAACAACACGTAAAAGATAGTTGTCATATTACGCCAATAGAAATGAAACGACTCTACATTTGTTGAATTTTTTTGAGTGTGTGCTGCTTGTAAAATTCGAGGGCATGTAGAAGAGGAAAAGGAAACGTGCGTTTAATGAACCAAAAATCACTCAAAAATACGTCCAAATTGGATTGCAGCAATATCCTCACATGAAAAACTACTATTAATTCAGAATTCATCAGACTCCTATTGAAACCGAGTAGAACAAAGAAATACAGGCAATATTTGATGAAAGTGTAGGAACACAATTTTCAGACCACTTGGGCTCAGTAGAGAAACCAGTAAGATGGAAAGTCCCAAGAACCAGTGGTTAATTATAAGCGCCCTAATATGCAATGGAAGGAGAAATCAAAATCATTTTGGTGCAGTGTAACTGACAAACCTTCAATTGGACAAGCTTTAGCCGAACAAGGAGTATTCTTTTTCGATCTGCTCGCTTGAACAAAGAACCTGTGATGACATGAGCCGCATATAAATATATATTTTATGAAATATGGGCTGATTTCTCAGACTCATGTCGGTATCTACGTATTAATTCTAGGCATATTTCATATATAATGCATAATAATCAACATTGAGATTAGTAAAGTGTGCCGCTGAATGACTAAAAATAAAATATGGAAGTACCGAAAAGTTCACACCCGATTGTGTGGTGCGGAAAGCAATAAAGGCTTACTTAATTTAATTTTTTTAGATCTAATTATTTTATATTATTCTGTTTTTGTTATTTATATTTCATTTTACTTGGTATGCCACTCCAAATTTATATCTTAATAAGAACGAATTTCGTTAATATTCTTTTTTTTTTTAATTACTCAAGATTTGAAAAAGCTTTCCATAGATGATCCCCTCAAAGCATTGAAACTGAAATATTTTAATCCAAGTGCTTTTTTTTTGCAACACCTCAAACTATGCATTCTACAATTGATGAAAAGCAGCAAAACCATAATATTTTTCCTTCACATTCATATCAATACTTTGATCAACATTTTGGGATGAATTATTTCCCAGAACTTTTTGGCAACCAAATTATTGTTATGGAAGAAACTAATCATTTTCTCTCATTTCTCCCAAACCAAAATGTGAATAAAAAACAACATGCATCTGCGGATCCAATAAACCGCACAACAATGTTACAAAGTATAAATGAATTACAAGATAGTCACGAACCCAATTTCGTTATCCAAATGGAACCGCATTATCAAAGTCAACAGGTATCAAATCTAGAATGCAAACCGGTTTCAAAGTTCAACGTTTTTTTCCCCCCCACTTTTTCAGAAACCGGTTACAATGGTAATAATTTGCATTTACTTGCAAATCTCGACAGTCCAACACGTAGTTCACAGAATTCAATAAACTCGCAAGCACAACCATTGAATAAGCTCAGACCTGAATCTCAAAGTTTCAAGTCAACAATATTTCCCAACAGAGACCAACCACCAGATGGGATAATATCAGGAAAGGATGGAGATTATTATGCATTTCTTAAACCGGTTATAATTAAGAAGAATGAATCCCAAAATATACCACAATGTTGTCCCATAAAGAGTTGTCAATACCATTTTACAATATTTGAAATAAAATCAGATCTACAGAAACACTGTTTTCAGACCCATATACACCTAGGAAGACCAAAAAAAAATATAAGTGTAGAAGATATACTACTACTAGCTAAAGTTATACCACGATGTCATTATGAAAACTGTAAACGTTTTTTTAGCAGGAAAGATTCCTTGAATAGGCACATTCGACAAAAACACGCGTATGATTGATATAGCTAACATAATATCATTGATTAATTAATACTATGAAGAAGAAAAACGCCACGTAATGTCTAAATACAATTTCAAATTCAGCATAGAAATATCTATTTCCAGTTTTTAATATTAAACGGAAACTCTATAATCGTCAAAAAAAAAATTCTCTTGTAAGATCGCTGGCGGAACCAAACAATAAATGGTCTTTACATATAAATCCATCCCTCCATACA